>JABUQX010141251.1:0-7500 GCA_015478945.1 Trachelipus rathkii
GTTGTACTTCGTTCGGTTAGTTGTTGTTACCGTTTTTAGTTTTATCATTGAAACGCTTTAAATGTTTTCGTGCGCCAAAACTTCATATATATCTTAATAATAATATATATATATATATATATATATATATAATATATAACTTATATATAACTAATAATATAATAATATATATAATAACTTCTTAATAACAACAACATATATATATATATTCTTTATATTATATATGCTGCTAACATATATATGTATATATATATATATATATATACATATACATATACATATATAGCAACTATATATATATATATATATATATATATATATATATATATATATATATATATATATATATATATATATATATATATATATATATGCTGCTCTTTGCTACTCTCTAACTTAACCATATATAGTACCAGCAACAATATAGCACCAACCTGACCCTGTACAAAGAAATCTGGAATATATGTGATTTCTCTTTTAATTATATTTTTGAATTCTTTGATTTAAAAATGCGGCACTAATTTCTAATGTGCTCAATTATGAAAAAGAAATTCTATCCAATTTAAGAGAAATATGAGAGAAAACTGCCTCACTATCACTGATGAACCCTTAAATTTCAATTGATGATCATTGACGATGTTTTATTACAAGGTAATTTAAAATCATGTTTCAAATATGGGTTTTTGCGGGAAAATATATTGAATATGAGAGTCGACGCTACAAAAATGCATAAACATTACGATATTTGTTACATAATTCTTTATATCTTGCCAGATTTAACAAATTTCTTTAAATAAAATGAATTTTTAGTTTTCATTAAATAAATTCGTCAGAAATAGGCTGACGTAGCTCAGTTAAAATATAAAATCTCCCAAAAAAGTATCCGTAGCAATGCGCCACTTATAATCATCAATGCGCCACGTTTGTGGCGCATGCACTAAGGGTTGGCCACCCCTGGACTACAGTCTCTTTACATGAAGGTGAGTCAACAGGCGATGTGACGGCTCGACGGTATATATATATATATATATATATATATATATATATATATATATATATATATATGTAATATTCTTCATATATATAATATGTATATGTATATATGTTTAATAACAATATATATATATATATAGCCAATAACTATATATAATATGCACAAAAGTTACATATATAATAATATATGTATATAACCTACGACCTATATTTAACCTTTATATAATATATATGTATGTATAATAATAATAATAATCCAATATAATAATATATGTAATATATATATAATATAGATAATATATATATACAATATAACATGTATATAATAATATATATATATGTATAATATATATATATACGCCGCATAGCCATATGCCAGCGCGTATCTCCCACAGCCTCCAACTCCTTTGCTGCTGCTGCTGCTGCCTTCTGCTCCGGAGAATTAGCAACATATATATATATATTAAAATCAAAAGAGCAAGTAACTACCTTCAGTTTAAGTCATCGGTAATATATGTTTATGAAATAAAGAAAAGCTTTATTATCGGAAACTATCAAATGTTGCTAACAAAAATACTATCGATTATTGAAGAAATAAAAATACTACCTTCAGGTTAATCATCGAAAAATATGTTTATGAATTAAAGAAAAGCTTTATTATCGGAAAAACTATTAAATCGTTGCTAATCAAAAATACTATCGATTATTGAAAAAATAAAAATACGATCAGTGTATCGATAATAGAAAAAAAAGTATCGATATTTTTTGTGCATCCCTAGTCTTCAGTTTGAAATGAAAACTCTACGAGTGTTTATCGTCGTTTTACGCAGAGATGGTAATCCAAGCCAGGTGACGAGTAACTTAGCCTGTCTTGCTCGGCCTTGCTGCGATGTTAGTCTCCCCTAATGGGCCTTTCTCCTCTAGCTATGAGAAAGAATGACATTTTATCCGTGCTAAAGTGGGGTAAGATGACCATTATATATATTTTCTACAAAACGTATGCTTAGAGTATAATTAAAACCAGTGACATGAATATCGACGCTAGTAAAACTTTTGGCTTTTTAAAATTCACATTTAATTAAGTCACAAAATTGCATTTTTTTTGCACAATTATTTACGTACGTTCGAAGGGTACTACATAATTATATGCTTTCAGTTTTTTCTTTGTATATATATATATATATATATATATATATATATATATATATATATATATATATATATATATATATATATATATATATATATATATATATATATATATATATATATCAACTAACAAAAATAACAATTAATTGAACCAAACCAATTATAATGAGAGGAAAAATAATTTATTAATTTCGTCAGCAAAAGCCAGAAACTCAAGTAGAAAAATAAACGAAATAAAAAAAAAAATAAATAGAAAGGTATTTGAAAAAGAATATGTCTCTCTTGAATGTCTTAAAAGATGTTCTTTTAGAAAAACAAAAGAATAAGAAACCTTAAAAATAAGAGAAATGAACGTCTTCACCTCTTGATGTTCTTTTCACTAATGAACCATTCAAGAATTCCTCATTCACATCCTTTTTATTTAAATTCATCCTTAAGAGACTCATTTCCATCTATTCTATATATATATATATATATATATAATATATATACAACATAACAACCTTCTTCTTCAATATATATGCTTATATATAGCAATAACCTTATATAACCTTATATATATACTGCTCTTTGCTATAACTCCTCACTCTTTATTAATATATATATATATATATATATGCTAACATAATATAACTTAACTTATATATATATATATATATATATATATAATATATATATATATATATGTATACTTAGTAAAAAAGTTTGAAAGTTAAAAATAACAACTTTTTGAGTCTTTTCTACTACTTTTCGGGTTCATGAGCTCCAGCTCAAAAAGTTAACTTTACTACTTTTGGATATTAGTAGAATGAAAACTACTACTTGTAGTAGTCGAAACGCTTTTTAGTTTAGTAGTAAAATGAACTTTTGTTCAGTTGTATAAATGACAACTTAATTTTAACTACTTTTTTCTACTTTAACTAATAGTGGAAAGAGAAGTAGTAAATTTTACTACTGATTTGAAGCGTTATATTTACTACTTGTGTAGTTGTCATTGCGTGATTGTAAAAAAATACGTTCCACACATTGACGACCATCATTTTCAGCAACTTGAATTTACTTACTTCAATACCTTATATTATTACGTCACATCACGTCATTGAACTCATATTGATATTGATCCATATTGATTCGATCACCGGCTACTCTGGAGTGAGGATTCGAACTCTCATCTCTTTAGCTTCCTGCATATTGTCTAACCACTAGACCATGGCGGATAATGAAGTTGCACGATAAAAATTAAATTTTTATGTATTCATTATCTCGTATATATATATATATATATATATATATATATATATATATACAACATAATATATATATATATATATATATTACTGTATATATATCTTTAATAATAGTAATAATATATATATATAATATATATATATATACACACACACACACACACATAATATATATATGTAATAATATACATATATATATATAACCTTTCTTTTTTAAATATATATATAACATATATATCTAATATATATATATATATGTATATATATATATATATATATATATATATATACTATCATATATATATATATAGGCACGCATAGTTATCTCTCATTAGGGCTCCCCCTCAGGGGGGGGTTTTCCCATAAAAATAGGAAATACCTGTAGAAGGATCAAATTTGGATTGCATAGAGGGGGAAGGAGTAAGGAGTCGGGGCCGGAGTACAGGGGACCCCCTTCCGGAGGGGAAGGGGGTCCCGCCTGAAAAAAGAAATTGACGAAATACATAAGAGAGAAGTGGAGAAAGGAGACGGATTCGTAGTCAGAGAAGGAAAAAGAGTTGGGAAAACTATAGTTGGAGAAGATTGTACGAGTCCTAAATTGTCTAAAACCTACTAAAACAGTGTTTATATTATTTCAACAATGATATTATAGCTATTACAAAAACAAAACTTACTTCCAATTATAATTTCTAGAGTTTCAAAACAAGAAATTATGCTACTTAAATTTCCTTTGGTAATTTTACCCAAATTGGAACAAATATTTTTCATGGTTGTGAAAATAACATACAAAAATATTAATTAGCAACAATTACAGATTTGTTAATTTATTAAATCAGTTTTTTAATTAAGAAGATATCAGTGTAGTTTGTAAATGTTATGTGGTAAAATTTACCACTATTGGGGTTACAGAATGTTAACCACTTTCAGGAAAAATATTTAAACTACTAAAAAGTCAAACCTACTCCATATGAAGAGTTCATTGAACAACTCAATAAATAGTAAAATATTTAACCAGGTAAAATCGTAACATAACTACCGGGTAGTAAAATGTACTAAAAAATAGTTAAATACTGCTTACTACTTCTAGTAGTTAAAATTTTACTACTAAATTTATATGGGTGTTCTGTATATATATATATATATATATATATATATATATATATATATATATATGACATTACTTTCATATATATATAAAAATGCTGTAAACTATTTGTATATATATATATAACTTTATATATTAACCAATATATATATATATATATATATATATATATATATATAAGGGGGAGCACATAGCGCATCCGAAGAAATAAAGATTATCTCCATTTGGAATATCGCGCAAAAGTGTCCAATAGTTCACTCCTTTTTAGCTCTGCGCATTCTTCTTACGCTGAAATAGGCTCAATTTTATTAACACACCATAAACACTATTATGGACAACACTTTCCATTCAGAAAATTCTATTCTTTTCCTTTTATCTGAAATCATCAATAATGAAGATTTCAATGTTCACCCACCACCAATGGCTTTCCTTTAATTCTCAAGTAACAGCTGTGAACTTGCCTACCATTTCTCTATCCAGAATAACTTCGAGCAGTTGATGCAGTTCCCTACATGTATCCCTGATAGTCTTTAAGATGAACACATTCTAGACTTTTTCTTAAATTCCAATCCCTCTCCTTAATCTATTAAACTTTTTAATCCGCTGGGTTCCTCCGATCACATTCTTATCTCTGCATCTTCTTCTATCGCTTCAAGTCTTCCACAGAAAAGATCCCAACCTACTGAGAGGAAAAGTTTTTGGTAATTCGGTGCTGCTAACTGGTTGGACTTGTTGTTGAATTTCTTAGATTTCCCATAGAATAACTGCTACTTCGATGAGAGAGATTCCTCGTTGCTCTCTCTCTCTCTCTCTCTCTCTCTCTCTCTCTCTCTCTCTCTCTCTCTCTCTCTCTCTCTCTTTCTCTCTCTCTCAGTGTGCTGAGCGCATTACCGAGGTGATTCTCTCTGGCATGGAGACATACATTCCATATTCTTTCCCTTCAACTAAACCTAACAACCTTAGTTTAGTTTAACTCTGCTTGTCCAAGTGTATTTTACTTTCCACAGGAACGCTACCTTCAGAAAATGTCTTTATCTTCAAAATCCAGAAACTTACCCAACTTATATTTCATCATGGAATCGTGAAAAATCTATTCACTGTGACACTAATAACTCTTTTCGTCGTAGAAAATCAATAATCTTTCTGGATTTTCTTCCTCACGTCTTTACTGACATTTTCAATAAATATTAACTCTAACTTTGATAATTCCTCTCTCCCTCCTCTGGTACCATCCAACCACAAAATTCCCGTTTTACCTTCAGCTAAAGTCCTGAACTTTTATCTCAAACCTTTGCCTCTAATCCACCTTAGACGATTCAGGTGATATCCTTCCTTCTCCACCCCCTTCAATTTATTTATGCCTAACATTGTAATTTCCTATAAACCGTTATTTCCGGTCTCTCTGAACTTAACACAGTGAAAGCATACAGGCCTGATGATGTCTTTCCTGTGATTCTCAAAATTTGTGCTTCCGAACTTATACCCTGTTCTTGTAAACTCTTTCGTCTTTCTCTATCTACTACGATCATCACCCTGTGCCGAAAAAATGGGATCGCTCTCAACCAATAGTTTTAAACTTCTTTCATTCTAATGCTTCCGAATCTCTCATATGAATAATATATATATATATATATATATATATATATATATATATATATATATATATATATATATATATATATATATATATATATATATATATATATATATATATATATATATATATATATATATATATATATATATATATATATTCTTTCAAAGTGGATCACTTCCAGCTTTTGGCAATTTTTATAACCCAAAAGAAAAATAATAATTTTTACTCCGGTTCGGCTCCGGCTCCGGCTCCGGCTCCGGCTCGGCTCCGGCTCCGACTAAGGTTTTGCACTGTTTGAAAATTGTTTAGCACGTCTCTGGCAATAAATTTTCATCTAAAAAAATATTTCTTGGAAAAGTTTATACCCAGGATATGTCTCCGGCTCCGGCTCCGGCTCCGACTAAGGTTTCTATACTATTTGAAAATTATTCAGCACCTCTTCTGGCCATAAATTTTTCACTTATAAAAATATATTTCTTGAAAAAAATTATACCCAGAATCCGGCTCCGTTCCCAACTAACTCAGATTCCGGATCCGGATCCGACTAAGGTTTCTGCACTATTTAAAAATTGTTCAGAACGTCTTCTAGCAATAAATTTATCACCTCAAAAATATTCATGAAAAAAAAAATCATACCCGGGATCCGACTCCAGATCCGGCTACGACTAAGGTTTATGCACTATTTGGAAATTGTTCAGCACGTCTTCTGGCAGTAAATTTTTCACCTAAAAAATATTTCTTGAAAAAAATTCATACCCAGGGTCCGGCTCCGGCTCCGGCTTCGGCTCCGGATCCGACTAAGGTTTCTACACTATTTGAAAATTGCTTAGCACTTCTTCTGGCAATAAATTTTATTGAAAATAATTTATATCCAGGCTCCGGCCTCGGCTCCGGCTCCGGCTCCATTTATTTGACTGAGTAAAAGCCGAAGAATGAGTTGGAGGTTGCGAATATGAAAAAATATTAGATTTTCTATAATTATAAATAAAACATTTTTTGATCCTGAACCTGGAATTGCAATTTTGACTGGAATTGAAATATTTTAGTTCGACACCTCTCTAAATAAATTTCTGTATTTAAAAAACCATTAATTTTTAAAAAATAATTACACCATGATGTTCAGGAGGAATTTTCTGAAAATTTAGATAATAAAAAAAATGTGAAAATTTAGATTTTGCTTTCAATATATATGAAGTCTCCCTTTTTTTTTGGTAAAACATTGCGCTTTTAAGGATGCTAAATATGAAATAATAGGCCACAAATTTCACATTTATAAAATTTATATATGGTTGTAATTATCAACTATAGTTAATTTTCGAAAATTTCCAAGTAAATTGTAATAAATTTTTGAGATGATCTGTAAAGAAAGAAAAGGGCATAAAAGTTTTAAAATATTAGCTTCAACAAAG
>JABUQX010141251.1:15000-17630 GCA_015478945.1 Trachelipus rathkii
ATATTTTATTTAAAATTTAATTCGTAATATCAAGATAAAAAAAAAGGAGTAAACATTCATTATCCTATCCAAAACAAAATCAATGTAAATTCTTTCCTGAACCGTATCTCCGCCATCACAAATCATTTCATTTGACTTACTAAATAAAATATTTCGTACAAGATATAATAATGTTCGCAGTCGATTATGACTTCACAAAATTATAATAATAGATTTCCCAACTTAACAAAACTAAAAATTCTATTTTAGTCATATGTGTATTACCGGCTGAGAGCGTAAATTTTTCTTAAATATAAAATTCACACTTAAAATTAATTAATTAATTTTCATTAATTGGATCCCTATCTAATAAAATTTAAAACTTCTTTTCAACAAAATACGCACTTTGGTCTTTGAGAAAGCGGGCGAGTTTCAAAGCTGCCACTTTAGCTTTCTTTAGAGTTACTTTCTGAAGGCAACATGCGATACCTTAACAAATGGTCCATTTGAAATAAAGATCTCTATTATTCTTTTCGTAAAACTACACACATTTAAAAAAGCATTATTACTGACAATCACCATCACTAACTAGTGAAATCTTAAATTAATTTTTATTGTTAACCTCATTAATTATCATAGTTAAATTTACACAACAATTTTAACTTGATTAACCAAATTCGAATGTTTGTACGTTTTTTCCCCTCTTTTCGTCTTTTCTTTCTTTCTTTTATATATATATATATATATATATATCATATATATATATATATATATATATATATATATATATATATATATATATATATATATATATATATATATATATATATATATATATATATATATATATATATATATATATATATATATAAGAAAACGAGCATCTTCGCCCTCGAGTCCTCCCTCGCTTTCGGGTAAACATTTCCTTCGTGCGTCGTTGTGTTGTCGGGAGTGAATTGCTGTTATCGTAGATTTTGGGGTTTGGAGTATTACCTCCCCCTTCTTCCATCTGTTTTCGAAATATGAGGTTCTTCATTTTAGGTTTAAGATTCTCGACTCCGCTAAACTCTCGTCTCACTGTAATTTTAATTTTTGTTGTCTTTCTTTCTTGATTGGAATTCTCACTTAGATGCATTTTTTCACAATTAATTGGCTGATTAGTATCAAAAAGGTTGTTTATTCGAGTCACTCTGAAGGTTCACTATCTGTCTTGCTAGAAACTAGCTTGACAATAGGGATATTAAAATGATTTAATTAAGTTTCTTCTTTATTAAAATTAATTGCATAGAAATCGTCCATAGACATCTTCCAACAGAATAATTATTTATTTTAACACTCAATATATTTTACAAATTGTTTTTAATCATTAAAATTTAATGAAGTTATTATTTTTTTCTTCCCTTATCCGTCCTTCAATTTATAAATCACAATTTTCCTTTAACCCTTGCTTCTTTGCTCCATTGGGTATAGGTCATACCATATTTAAATTTTCTTTTTCATAAATACATTTTTAATAATCAAATTCTAATGGAAGTTACTTATTTGGCTAAAGCAAATGAATTGTCCAGAGGCGAGAGAGCACCAAGGCTCCCCCCGCCCAGCTTTACAAGCGAACTCTGTTCTTAAGACTCCTACATTCAAAAATTGCCCGCTTTTCGAGCTTACAGAGAAGGAACGCCACCTAGCGTCCTTTACTTCAGTTGCACAAGAACAACCGTTACAATAGTGTGCATGATTATTATGAAATTGGTCAGCTCCAATTTACATAAATATATATATATATATATATATATATATATATATATATATATATATATATATATATATATATATATATATATATATATATATATATATATATATATATATATATATATATATATATATATATATATATATATATATATATATATATATATATATATATATATATATATATATATATTTAAGCAATTGACTTGTTCTTAGGGAACCTCAACTTAATATAGAAAAGGAAGACGAAACACCACGACAATGTCATTGTTTATTTGAACGTTTCGTGCTCTTCTGGGCACATCATCAGCACTATCAAAAATTACAATAAAAATAAAAATAAAAAACCAAAAATTAAAAATTAAAAATTAAAAAAGAATTAAAAATTACAAATTATAACCTAGTTTTACTAACCTTCGAAGTCAGAAGCCAAAGACAAAGTGAAAAATATATTAACTATGATCTCTATTTATACTAAATTTATCAAGAATTAGTTGGTTGAAAAAAAAAACATAAAAATTATAATTTGTAACAGTATTGTACTGTTTAAGGAATATTTATTAACAAAATTAAAATAAAATTAAAATAAATGAAGTTTAACTGAGGATTGGTCGGAGTTAAGCTCCGGCTTTAAGCTACTGATATAAAGACTTTCCATGATTTTTCTATCATTCACATCAGAGACCGAGGCAAGAATCGAAAAGCTGGTAGAGGCGATACGGTGGTCCTTTTCATGAGCATGTCCACGAATTGATGAGAACTCAGGTGTTGAGAGCGGCAACTCAGTACGATAAGAGACTCCCCTGTGTTTTGCAATTCTGATCTGAAGTTGCAGGCCAGTTTGGCCTACATAGCAAGCATTACAGCATGCACACTTGTATAAATATACCACAGAAGAG
>JABUQX010141252.1:17500-35000 GCA_015478945.1 Trachelipus rathkii
AGATCTTAGATAGAATACAAGTGAGAGCTATAGGGCGATAGTTAGAAGGATCAGAGCGGCTTCCTTTTTTCGGAATAGGTTGGACATGTGCGTGCTTCCAACACTGAGGGAAAGTGCTAGTATTAAGACATAGAGAATATAGTTGAACGAGGGGTGGTGTCAGCACGTAAGCATATTCCCTCAAAACTCGGGCTTTTTCCAACCCTGTGTTAAACATTACTAAACTGGATAATAACCGAGTAAATATAAACACATTTTGAGCCATTGAGAGGAGCGTTTAGGAAATTTTGGAAAAAAAAGTTTAAATCGAATCTAATACAATTTAAAATCTGATAAGAAAATATTTTATATACTCGTAAATTAAGTTAACGGTTAACGGATGTAGGGGAAAATTTTAACTCGTTAATAGACCGTTAATTTTTTTCGAAATTAACGAAAGCGTTAAAGTTAACGAAAAATTTAATGAGTTAATTAACGATTAAGTTTATATCATTTTTATATGCTATAACTCTATTATTATTATTATTATATATTACATATTATTATTATTATTATTATTATATTATATATATTATTATATTATATATATATATAAGATATATTATTATTATTATATATTATATTATTATATATATATTACATATTATTATTATTATTATATATTACATATATATATATTATTATTAGTTATTATTATTATTATTATTATTATTATTATTACATATATATATATATATATTATTATTATTATTATATATATTGAGTTATATATATTATTATTATTATTGTTATTATATATTATTATTATTATTATTATATATATATTATTATTATTATTATTATTATTATTATTATTATTATTATATTATTATTATTATTATATATATTATTATTATTATTATTATATATATATATTATTATATATATACATATATATATATATATATTTATATTATTATTATTGTTATTATTATATATATATATATATATGTATATTATATTATTATTATATTACTATATTATATAGTTATTATTATTATTATTATATATATATATATATATTATATATATATATTATTATATATATTATTATTATTGTTATTATTGAAAGCTTTGGATTCGCACAGCACCGCTCGGATCGATTCACCTTTTTTTCTATAACTTAGCTACGTTTATGGACCATTTTTTAGTTCGTAATAATAATTACGAATGTTATTCATATGACGTCACAAGGATTCTCTTAGTAACAGTATGTTTGTCAAAGGTACACGAATATTATATTTTGGTGATTATTATTATTATTACATGTTGAAATCAATTCAACTCATGTTTACATATGGCAGCTTTAAGAATCTTACTTGTTGTGGCTTCGTTGTCTTCTGGCACCAATATATCATAATATTTCCTAACTTATTTATGTATTGAAAATCTTTTTACTGCTTTTAAACTCAAACTCTGTCGCTTTACGATCCATAAAACAAATCTCGATGCTTTTGCACAAGACCCCACAAAAGATCCCTATGAGAACCCTTAGGAGAACCCCACATTTGAAATCCAAAAGAATGATTCATCTGCTATCCCCTAAGAAACCCCTTTTTTAGATACTCCCTAAAAAGACAGAGAGAAGACAGAGACAGACAGAAAGAGACAGATAAAATGGAGGGAAGAGACTTGGAGGTTGGAGGCATAGGATGTTTTATAAGAGCATGACCATCTTAGATCGTGATCAGTCGGGACAGATAAGACATTGGGATAACAAGTTTTAAACTTAGGATATTAGTTAGGCAGTGAAGTCAGGGAGGAGTGAAATATAGAAGTTCCGAATAATGTTAGAAAGATCAGTCTCTTTTAAATTGGGGAATTATATCTTAATAAATGAAAAATAATAAATTCATTAATATATATTGAATGTATATAAATATATGTATAATGAATTATATATATATGGTTATATATCAATATATATTATATTAATTTTTTCTTTATTTTTTTTTAATTATTAACAATAATAATAAAAGACAGGGAAATAAATTATTTACAGCCAAAATGTGAAGCTAGGCTGTTGGAGAGTTTTGGTCAAGGAGCAGAGGTAATTACCAGTAACATTTATTGTATAACTAACTTTAATTAACCAAGTTATTAATGATTTCTATCTAATTATAATTTATAATATAATCGTTATTATGGTTACTGATGACAATGGCAATATTGTTCTACTTTAAATAATGCTAACAATAATATAATAATAACAATGCAATATTGACGAGTGGCATCAGTAATAATAATAATAATAATAATAATAATAATAATAATAATAATAATAATAATAATAATAATAATAATAATAATAATAATAATAATAATAATACATTGTAATATTTAAAACTCTGTTAGATTCCTTGAATAAATTATATTCCTTTAATAATTAATGATAAATGAAAATGCAATTATATTTATGTAATTATTTTATATTTGAATATATATATATATTTTTGCCTAAACATGTTAAAGATGTAAGATTCATTTTAAAAATTATGTAAACGATGATTAAAGAAATATTTTAATGGTAATTAATAATCATATTGTAATCAATGTTTTTATCTTGGTAAAAATATAGATTATAATATTCTTGTAAATTTTTAGATATTTAAAAATGTAACACTAATTAAATTTCAATCAAGATATTAAAATTAGTAAACTTATTATTTTAAAGATCAGTTGATTTATACTATGTTTCTTTGTTTTTATTATTACAGGTTTTTTCATCTAGGGTTTTTTCATCTAGTTTTTTTGTTTATGTTTACTTTTGGATTTATGGATATGGTAGAAATAAAGATTCATGGTAATCAGCGTATCATTTAATACAACATCTGGTGAATTCTACATGGAGTGGGATGAACCGCAACACTGGCGCTCTCGCAATCAGGATGGATATGGTCATTATCACCTCTGTGCATTTCTCTGTAGTGGCTACTACCACCTTCGCATGAGCTCCGAAAGAGGAGACGAAGGATATTGTTTTCTCTGTAGTGGTTACTACTACCTTCGCATGAGCTCCGAAAGGGGAGACGAAGGATATTGTTTTCTTTGTAGTGGTTACTACCATCTTCGCATGAGCTCCGAAAGAGGAGACGAAGGATATTTGACCAATACGCACTTGGAATCTCTTGAGACACACAAGGCCGAACACTTACCATATGCCATGTGTTTGCTTTGTGTCCTATTCCAGACGGTCATGTGTGTAACAAGACTTGTCCATTCAGTAGATGAACCTCTGTGTCTCCAAAAGGAAGGAAAATTCCATTGAATTTCGACCAGAACCTCTCTTGTTCACGTAAAAGTGAAAAATCATTTCGACTTACTGTAAGTACAAAAATTAATTTTCACACAAAACAAATTTCACATTTGAAATTTAAATTAGATAGAAATTGTGCACAAGATGCGGTATACTATATAATGACACCTGGGTTTATTATGTATGTATATTTCAGCTTGTACAAATTTCAACACTGAAGTAGAAGCCATAGAAATAGAAAGAAAACACAATTGTTAGTGTTTTCCAAATTTACAAGACAAAAATAAAAATAAAAATGGGTGACAGGAAAAATTCCCCATTATAGCCATTGAAAGAGGCCATTTTATTACTTTGTGTGAAAAGTGTGAAAATAACAAAATTTTAGAAACATTTTTTTAATATATAAAAAAATATATTAATAAAATTAAATTTTGATTAGTGACATTATTGTCTTCATTTTTCATTATTGTATGTTTTTTTTTGTGTTTTTTTAAAAAGAAAAATTATTAGAAAATAATACAAATTAGTAATGGCATTTTTCTAGTTGTACAGTTCCTGAGGGAAGTTCTTTTGAGAATACAATAAGAAAATTTGCAATTAACAGCGTTAAAATAATTAATTAGGATTAGACTAATTAAATTTTTTTTTATTTACTAAATGATAGTATAAAGTTAGAGAATCATTTTAGTAAAAACCGGGTTCCTTAATTATAAAAATTAACGAAACTAGAGTTAGTTAAAAATTAGGAAAATCTCGAACTACAAACAGTAAATCATATAAGGAGAGAATAAGAAAAATGTGTGTGTAGGAATGTTCTATTTACTTTTATAGTTGAATGAAGTTCAATTTCAAAAACGTCAGCAAAATAGTAGATATCGTAAAATATAGTATACTCATTCACTCACTAAAGACTTGAATGAGAAATTGTGGGAGTAAAATGGGGAAGAGGGGAATAAGCTGAATGCGGAAGAAACAAAAACAGCATTGGGAAAGACATTGACATTGAGTGTATCATTGACCGATAAAATATTGAACTTGTCCCATTAATGCGTTTTGCAAAGCTTTCAATTCTTGCTCTTTCCGCCACAACACATTCACAAACATATCTACACAATATATATATTATTGTTGTGTTGTTTTGTGTTGTTTTGAGTTGTTTTGTTTTGTTCTATTTTCTTTTTTTTTTTTTTTTTTTTTTTCCATTATTTACTTTTGATTTTTTGATTATGTATTATATATGTCGCGAATCGAGTATATATAATAAAAAAGTATTTTCGTTGAAAATAGTAAAAACAAAACAAAATTTGAGAAATGACCCTCGACCTGATAAAAAATATTTTTCATGAAAATAGTAAAAACAAAACCAAAAATTAGAGAAATGACCCTCGACCTGGTAAAAAATTATTTTCTTTGAAAATCGTAAAAACAAAAAGGGAAATAACCCTTTATCCGTAGAAAATTTAGAAAAGTAGAAAAACCAAATATTACGGTTTTTTTTATTGAGTGGCTAAAAAATGCCAAAGTGATATTTTTTTGTTTTTTACATATAAAAATATAAAGTTTTTTTTATATGGTTTAAAAGTGTCGTAATTAATATAAAAGTTACAAATTATATTAAAAAGGTCATCAGAACAAGTTAAAAGGTCATCAGAACAAGTTAGAAGGTCATAGAACAAGAAATGGTTCTATTTTTGACCCTTGACCCCAGAACACAAATTTGTTCCAGAGAACACAGGTCACAGGAGAACACAGGTCATAAGAGAACACAGGTCATTAGAGAACATGTTCTCCAGAAAATAAGAATGGAGAATTCTTTTAAACGTTCTAAGTGAACAAAAATTTACAGACATTGTTCCAAGAGAACACAAAACTTTTAGGAAAAGGTTTGAACACAACAGAATGTTATTACAGAACTTGGAGATCAAGTGCAGATTGACTGATTCCAGTTTAGAGAACATAGTTCACCTTTGAAGAACATAGTTCACCTTTGAAGAACATAGTTCACCTTTGAAGAACATAGTTCACCTTTGAAGAACAAAGTTCACATTTTTTGAAGAACATTGAGAAATATTCTATATTCTATATTTTATAGAACAAATAGGTCAAGAAAAGATGACCTAGAACATATTATCAGAACATAGGAAAATATTTTTATATTCTATAATTTATTTTATAGAACAACACAGAACTTTATTGTGAATAAGGACTTAAGAAAAATATATTGATATTTTTTTTTTATTCACTATTTATATTAGAGAATATAAAGTGATTAAAAGTGTTAAATTTTAATTAATTTTTTTTTTATTGTGATTGACAATACAATTAATAGTGATTTAATATTCAATAAAAATGAACATAGAAAATTTAGTGAAAATTATTTTCGTTCTGATAATAATACTTTTTTGTTCTAATAGGAAAGAGAACACAGTGCCGATTTTTGTGAAACTTAGAAAAGTTAATAACAAAGCAATTAATAAATTAAGTGAGGTAGACATTCGTAATTAAATATTAATTAGTACCGATCTTAATGAACAATAGTAATTAAAATAAAGTGATTAAAACTGAACACTTATAATATTTTAATTAATTTTAGAAACATTTAATGTTTTTTTTTAATATTTTTTGGTGTTTTAAACAAAAAATATTTTCTTTAAAAGCAGTCAGTAGTAGTGACTAAAAGGACTTAGAAAAAGTTACTTAACAAGAGCATTAGAAAAATGCTATAAACTTTGAAAAATTTTTGTGAACAATTTTAGTGACTGAAAATACTTGGAAAAGTTACTTAACAAGGGCATTAAGAAAATGCTAAAACTTTGAAAAAATTTGTGAATATTTTTTAAAGAATAGTTTTTAATTAGTTTCTTATAGTTTAGAAAACTTCTTTGGATAGTTTCTTATATTAAAGAATGAAGAATGAATTCATCAGAGATATTTAAGATAAGACTTTGAACTTTGAATTCTAATTTTGAAATAAATAGGAATATTTATTCCTCTTCATCTAAATAGATTGATAAACTACAACAAATAGCTCGTCACAATGAAGAGGAAAAGAGAAGATAAAGAAGAAGACGAAAGAGTTTTACAGCAACTCGCTTCTTTGTATAGTAATATTGAGGAAGCTTTAGAGTACTATACCTGGCTTCATTCAGAACCAAATTTGCTATTAGAGGAGCAAACGAGGACTGATTCTAGCAACAGATGAAGATATTGTTATTGAAGAACAATATCGATATAGAATGGCCACTGTGCCTTGGATAAACAATGAAACTGTTCCCACAGTAGAAAACCTAGGTGATATTTTTACAGTATGTCAAAGAGACATATATCCTTCAGTAAATGATTTTACTGTTTATCGTATGCAAGATATTCCTTCAGAATTACCGCCAATAGATTATAATGACTTTGGTTGGTATATTGATATGACTCTTTCAGATCTTGATTATGAAGAAGATTTGGATAATGTCATCATAGAAGAATGGGAAGGTTCAATAGACACCTTATCCCTGTTAGAATGGGAACCTTCCGAGGAAGATGCGTCTTTAATGGCATGGTTAGAAGAACCAGAAGTTATAGATCACATCATGGGTATTTCTAATGAAAGTGACACTTTCAACAATGAAAATGAGCATCAAGAATCCCCAACAGAATTTATTAACAATGATCATCATCAGATAGAAGAACATGATCAACAGATAGTAGTTTTTGATCGACATATGATAGATCACGATTATTGTACTAATAATCCTGCATTAGAAGAAAACGATACTTCTTCTGAGAGAGCTAGAAGGCTCCATACAATTATGAATAACATAGGTCTGTCTATTGAAGGAACCAGACAACGCCAAACGATTTTGAATCAATTATATGGAGGTCCTCTTGATAATGAACTCCCCATGAACCCATTAGTGAATCCCTTATCAGGAGGCTCTAGAGAAAATGAGCTCCTGACAAATGAGCACAGTAATCCTAGCTTGCCTCCTGGACTGAGTATATATGAATACCAGAATATACTTAACAGAAGTATAGAAGCAGTAGGTTGGGAAGACACAGATAGTGATATTTCTTCCGAAGGACTTAGGAGACGACAAGCATTCATAGATAACATAGAAAGAAGGATTATTGAAGAGAGACTTTTAATGAATTCTTCAGACCATTCTATGAATAATAATGGCCCAGACCCAGAAGAATATCCCTATGGTTTTGATCATACAGATGTTCAAGTGTTAGACTACTTTCCTTCTATTTTAACACCTATAATAGAAATAGAAGAAGAACCAGAAGACATTACTATGGTTATTGAAATATTTGGGGAAGAAGAAGATGGAAACACACCTCCCCACACGATTATTAATGAATATATGAATCTTTAGGCACGCGAGAGTGGACAGACCTCTCCTTAGCAAAAGATAGAATAACTCTGTGTTAAAATAGTACAAATGTAAAAAATAAGTACAAAGGTACAAAATAATAGTACAATTACTTTTCAGAAATTCACATAAATGTATTCAATGTGATAAAAAATAGTGTTGATGAAAAGCGGTAACATAATTGAAGAAAAAGAAGATGGTGATAACAGACCGATAATTACCCATTCTTTAATAAATTTCTTTAGATTTAGAATTATGAAAAAGATTGAGGATACTTCATTAAAAGATTTAATAAAATTATATTTTCTCTGATCAAAAAGGATCATTGAAAAAGAGAAAGAGTAAACATAAAATTTGGATTTCAGAGGAAATGTCAAAATTGTTAAAATTAGCTCACACTGATAGCTCCATGAAAACAAACTTCTTACAATAAAATCACCAATGTATATATATATAAATATATATATATATACAGGCTTTAACAATTCATAGTGAAATTTATAAAATTCATACGGGAAAATAGGATATTGGGACCTAGAAGCAAATCAAGTAGAAAATCAGAAATTTCGAAAATTGCTGTTTTCGCTTCAAGCGCCTTTGTAAATTTTACCCATTATTTAAACAATATTAATAAATTTATATATATATATATATATTTAAACATATATATATATATATTCAATAAAAACAGAAATTTAGAGTTTAAACTCCAGAAATCAGAATTTATAAGCTTAGTTTGAGATTGGAGTAAGGTAAAAATGGAATATTCCACAGAACCAAATTTTGAGGAAATATTAATGAGAATATTGTCCTTCATTCAACAGACAGCCAAGGAGAACAGATTACTCCACAGAAATATTGTATTTTAAATTAATATTAATTAAAGAAGTTAATTAATATACAATTGATAACTCTTTTAGGAAGAAAAGAGACTCCTAGAATGAACAAATATCAAGAAGAAAAGGATATTTTTCAAATAGAAACTCTTAAGAAGAAGAGATTACCCAAGCCAACTTAAGTATTAAATTGAAGGAAAGTTTCAGACAAAGAAGTTAATTACTGCTTCAGTATTAGAAGAAGAATAATGAAGCACTTAGATTTAAATCGAAATTCATTAAATCTAGCTAGAATACTAGAATAATATTTTATTCTAGCAAAATTTTAAAATGGAACTTTAAAGAAAAGTTGAAGTTTTAAAAGCAGAATTTATAGGACATTTTATTTATTTTCCTTACTTTTAGGAAATAAATTTAGATTATCAGTCTTTTGTTTGAAAATTACCAGACATTATGTAACACTAATTTTACAAAGGATTTAGCAATTTTGCTCAAATCATAGATGAACTTTAAAGATACCAAAGCGGATATCTTAATAACTTTTGTTCTCATAAACTTTCAAAGGCTCAAGTGACAAAAGTTTTTAGAAGAGTATGGGAATAAAACAGACATTTTGAAAATGTTATAGAAAAAGCTAGAAATATCTTTTAAAATATTTCATGAACCATTTGTTAGTAATGAGAAACCTATTCCTTGGAACTTTACCTCAATTTTTTAGAAAAAGAACATGAGAAGACCCATAGGTGCTTGCTCATGGAACATTTATAAAAGGTGTTTATTTATTAATTGTTTTATTTAAATGTTAATAAATAACATATTGTCTTATGCCTACATAGTTTATAGGATAAGAAAAAAAGAAAGAAAATAAAGAATTTTTATTCTATTTAACCATTGGAGCTTTTACAGGAAAGAACCTAGGTTAATATTGTTGAAACAGAAGGTTCCAAATAAAGGATAGATAGTTTCCTTTAGTTTTAAGTCTTCAAGAGACTGTATTATCAGAAGAGATCTGATAAGAAAAAGAATATAACATCAGAAGTTAACAATGTAGAATAAAAAGATCTTCGTTTGCGATTCAAGAAAGACAACCTATAAAAGAAGGAATTGGACAACCTTTTAGATAGGAACCTCTTCAAAGATAGCTTTCAAGAACTTTGATACATTTACATTTTGTTTAACATTTAAAGTGAGTTTTCCAGTTGCAGAAGTTTAAACAACCTTTGACCCCAGATAAGAAGATCGAAGTTTACTTTGAATGAACTTGGACACTTTATTTAAAGTTAAAATGAAAAGCCAAGAAGGCCTATTCCTGTTAAGAGGAAGATAGGGGTATATAAAGAACAGAAAAGGTTCTTTTATAAATACTAACTAAGAAAAGGTTAGTTACTGGTCAGAAGTTGTGACAATTTAGACAACTAGATGGGAACGAAACTTTTTAATAATTCTGTTAGAAGAACACCTACAGAATCCCTCGAGGCTCAATTGTGGAAAAGGATGGAAGATCCTTACTATTTCAGAATTCAGAAAAATTAGGAATTTCAAACACAAGGTTTGAGAGGAATAGACCAATTTTATAAGGAATTCTAACAACGACTCAGGAATTGTGAAATCTACAGAAGGTTTTATCAAGGAATATATACCGATTAGTTGTTACCTTTGAGAAACTCGATAAGAAATTAGGAAAGTAATGAAGACTTTCCTTAAGTTTAAAGAAAAGCCTCTTTAGGCATTGAAAAGAATTACAGTCAACAGGGAGATTAAGAACTCTGTTTTGAGAATAATTAGTGACATAATGGTCAGAAGAAGTGTGTTTAAAAACCACTTGTGTTTCTTATGTTTAATAAGTGCCAAAAAAGGGTAAAGAGTTAAGAATAGCCGGAAAAGGGAAAGAACAGGATTATCCTGACAATATTCCATCTTGGCAAAGATTTTTACTTTTATCTTGGCAAGGACAGGAATTAGGAGTAAACCCTAGCAAATTCTAGCAGGGATCCACCCTAATAACAATAACACTAAAAGTTATTTATGTGAATAAAATTTATGAATGAAAACCTTCAAGAAACTGTTTATAACTTAGTTGGAAAATAAGAAAGAAATTATAAAAGAAAATTATAATTTTAAAAGTTTTAAATTTGTTGTGGAAAAGCCTTTTTATCTCAGACCTTCTTCTCTCAAATACTTAGAAAATTGATTTCATAAGAATCATTGGAGCAGCAAGAAAGAAATGGAATCTTCAAGTTACCGTAACACTACAAAACCACATATAATAATAATTGTACTACTACAGTAAACGTTAAAAAGTATACGTTATTTATTAGAAAAATATAAATAACACATTGAAAGTTTATACGTTATTTATCAGGGAAAATAAATAACACATAAAAGGATAGTTCATACGTTAGTTAGTTGAAAATAAATAACATATGAAAATTATAGTTCATATTCATTGCAGGAATATGTTTCAGTTTTGTCTTTTATATATTTTTATATAAAGAAAAACATCTTTTATATATTTTTATATAAGAAAAATATATTTTATAGATGTATGGTAAAGAACCATACATATTACAGAAAATTATCTTTTATATATTTTTATATAAGAAAAATATATTTTATAGATATAGGGTAAAGAACCATACATATTACAGAAAATATCTCAGAAACTTCACATATTTTAGGTGAATGTTTTAAAAGAGAAACATTGGATTTGTTTTCTCTCCTAACATCTGTTAGTAAACTAGCAAGATTGTTGAATTTAGAAAAGATCAACCAGATAATTCTGGTAAAATGTTGATTATGATAATCACCAACAGAACGTAAGACTTCAATTTTGTTCCAGAATGAAAAGAATGTAAGTGAAGAGGTAGGAAGTATTGACACTATGATTGTCCAATCGCTATCTTCATACTCATTCCCAACAGGAAAGAACGAATTGTTTGAGTCAACCAGACAACTTTAAATTGTGTCTACTACAACAAAGAATATTGGGAGACAGTCAGAATAAAAAGGCCTATGGAAAGTGTCTTTACTGTTCTTTTCTTATTCTTGATGGGAAACTAGACACAGAAGAAAGTTAAAACTTTAGGAAAAATCTATTAATGAATAAAATAATAGATTAATAAATTATTAGAACAAAAGACAGAATTTGATTCTAGGAAGATATTCAACCACACTGAATTCTAGAAAAATATAATTTTATTTTTCGTTAGTCCTAGAAACTCTTTTGTATAAAATATTTGGTTTTGACCAAGAAAATGTATATAAAGACTGCCTCAGAATTGTAAACAATTGGAAGTATGGAATTGAATACCTGAGGTAGTATAGACTTATGAGTTTAAATTCAGAAATTTGAAAGTTTAGGTGGAAAAATGAAAATATTGAGAATATGAAGAATTGAGTGATTGAAAACTACCACTGAAAATTGAAGATTTGAACATAGCAATTTTTTCTCACAAGATTTTCAATAAATTCCACCAATTACCTGAAACAGAAGTACCTGCTTATATTTTTTATATTTTTATATAAGAAAAATATAAAAATGTAGTTTATTGTACATAAATTGATTAAATATTAATGAGTTTTCTATTTACTAAACTCATATCAAAGAACATTTGAAATTAGTTCTTAGTTCTTTGAACATAATTATTCAGATGGGATATATATATCATGAAAAGACATGTGATATACTAAATAGTTCCTATTAATATTAAGAAAATATAATCCTAGTTTTTAGTCCTACCAAGAACATTCTTGATAGGATGAAAACCTAAAAATATAACTAAAGTATTTGGTTTCAACCAAACTTACATATACAACCTGCCTCAAAGTATAAAAATTGTAAATATGGAATTTGATAAATTGAGGACTAGTAAGTTATATTTACTTTAGATTTTTAATATAAAGAAAGTTTTAGTTGGAAAGATGAAAATTTGAGTAGTTGAAAACTAAAACAAAGCACCTACTCATAGAAGAAAAGAAAATAAGTGATTGAAATAAAAGTTTATAACTTTGGACTATAAAATCTTTTCATTAAATTTCTATCTCTATCAGAAAAAAGACTAAGTTGAATGGTGGCCACTTTCATCTGAAAACTTTTGGAAGATAAGAGAGAAAGTTCTAACAGCTTAATAAAAGAAAAATTTCCATAATGTAACCAGGAAATTTGGAAAGATATCATCGATTAGAGATTCTTCATCAGAACCTCATGATTAATCTTAGCAGAGTCCGAACATGAAAAAAGATTGAAACATCAGGATTTATATGAACATCAGGATTTATATGAACATCAGGATTTATATGAAATTGTGTTAGAAGACATCAAGAAGATGGAATTATACTAATTAACATTAATTAGTATGTTGTAAATATTTAATATGTTGTAAATAAACAGTTTAATACTTTCTTATTTTTATATCCTGGCTTTAAATATTTTTATTGTTTTACAGAATATAAAAAACTTTACACATTTTACATTCTTTTTACTTTTTAGTTTTAAGTTATATTACAGAAAACTTACACATTTTTTTTTCTCTGTGTATACTTAACATTTTTTTTATTTTATTTTATTATTCGTTAAAGCGTTTAATATTTTTTTTTTTTTCCCCCAGGGTCCAATTATTATTTAAATAAAAAACTCAAATAAAAATCGAAAAATTTTTTTTTTATTTTTGGAACTTTATTTCATGTATTTATTATTTATTTTTATTTAAAGAAAATCTATAAAAAACTAAAAATTTAGTTAGTAATTTTTGTTTTGTTTAAAAATAAAATATAATAGACACATTCAGAATTATTTTTAATTATAAAGTTACTATTACTCAGAATATTTTTTAAGTTCATGTTTTTTTTTGTTTTAACTTTTAAAAAATAGCCATATGCTATATAAAGTTGGTTAATATTTTAATATTAAAATTTTTATTTTTCATTACTCAGAATTTATTTTTAATTTTGTTTTAATTAAGAATTAGCCTTATGCTATATATGCTATATAATCAGAATTTATTTTTAATTTTGTTTTAATTAAGAATTAGCCTTATGCTATATATGCTATATAATCAGAATGTTTATTAATAATAAGAATTTTTTTTAATTTTAATTTTAAGTATAATCAGAAATCTTTTAATTAAAATTTATTTTTAATTTTTAAACTTTATTTTAATTTTCAAGCTTTAATTATTATTTTTTTTATTCATTATATAATAAATTAACTTTTAATTAAAGTTTCAACGACAGTACCTGGATATTAGATTAAGCATTTCTACTTTTTGAAAACATAAAAGTATTAATGGACTTTTAAGTTTAAAATTCAAATAATCAGAAACGTTTTTTTTTTTGGTAAATTTAATTATAATCTACCCAAGAACCCTAACCCAAATATTTAATCATTTTAACGAATGAATAGGCGACCATAATAAATTAAATTTTTTTTCATATAACGTTAAAATGACCCATCCAACTTAGATTATAATTTAATTTTTCCCTGTAAATTTTTTCTACATAACTAGCATAACCCACCGACCAATAAACATTGCTTTACATTCAACCAAGAAACCAGGCAACAAAATTTTCATTAAAAACTGTTAGCCTACACATTGTCATACCGTCCAGAAAATCCTTTCTTTTGACGTTGGTTTGTTTGATTAATGAATATCGGGGACGCCTGTAATTAATTGTCGTACCGTCCAACAAATAAAAGAACAATGGATTACACTTTACATTTCTCTCATTACATGAACCAATTACAAACATTGCTTTGCTTGCTTTTTAATATGTTTATAATGTTTCTACATATTAATGCTTTCACAAAGTGCTTGCTTACTAATATTTTCTCAGATTACTTTGTGTATAATTTCCAAATGTATTCTTGTTATGTTATTTGTTCATGTTTAACCTTAAGCATTTTAGTAAGTTTTTTTATGAATGTGCCTTCGTGTAACTTTGCTAACCTAGTACTGTGAACCTTTGTCCATCTTGCATTGTGATGTAAAACTTTTCTTTTACTAACATTTCATGAAATTGATCCAGAAGACCAATAGATTTAGTTAATAACTTTAACTCCATTTTTTTAATTAAAGAATGAATTTATTGATTAATTTATCTAATCAGATTAAAATTTGATTCAAATAGTAAAGTAGCTTTAACTTCAACTAACATAGATTTTCATGATAAAATTTATATTTTAGTTTTGAAGATTTTGAATTAAGATGTTTAAGTGCAGTTTTAAGAAACCATCCTGGTCTCAATTTCTGGGAGCCGGGGATAATGTTGCAATAATTTAAATATTGAAATCAAAGACTTAAATTCATTTTAGTCGAGTCAGCACATAAAAATCTTACTTGTTGTGGCTTTGTGTACAGGCACCTATATATCATAATATTTCCTAACTTATTTATGTATTGAAAATCTTTTACTGCTTTTAAACTCAAACTCTGTCGCTTTACGATCCATAAAACAAATCTCGATGCTTTTGCACAAGACCCCACAAAAGATCCCTATGAGAACCCTTAGGAGAACCCCACATTTGAAATCCAAAAGAATGATTCATCTGCTATCCCCTAAGAAACCCCTTTTTTAGATACTCCCTAAAAAGACAGAGAGAAGACAGAGAAAGACAGAAAGAGACAGATAAAATGGAGGGAAGAGATTTGGAGTTTGGAGGCATAGGATGTTTTATAAGAGCATGACCATCTTAGATCGTGATCAGTCGGGACAGATAAGACATTGGGATAACAAGTCTTTAAACTTAAGATATTAGTTAGGCAGTAAAGTCAGGGAGGAGTGAAATATAGAAGTTTCGAATAATATTAGATTAGATCAGAGAGGGTTGAATAAAACAGAGTCCCAACTAAAATTTAGATAGAAAGTGTTTTTTAAAATAATGGGGAATCATATCCTTATAAATAAAAAATAATATATTTATTGAATATATATAAATATATGTATAATGAAAATTATACATATATAGTTATGTATCAATATATATTATATTTAATTTTTCTTTATTTTTTTTAATTATTAACAATAATATAAAAGACAGGGAAATAAATCATTTACAGCCAAAATGTGAAGCTAGGCTGTTGAGAGTTTTGGTCAAGGAGCAGAGGTAATTACCAATAACATTTATTGTATAACTAACTTTAATTAACCAAGTTATTAATAATTTCTATCTAATTATAATTTATAATATAATTGTTATTATGGTTACTGATGGCAATGGCATATATTGTTCTACTTTAAATAATGCTAACAATAATATAATAATAACAATGTAATAATAATAATAATAATAATAATAATAATAATAATAATAATAATAATAATAATAATAATAATAATAATAATAATAATAATGATAATAATAATAATAATAATAATAATACATTGTAATATTTAAAACTCTGTTAGATTCCTTGAATAAATTATATTCCTTTAATAATTAATGATAAATGAAAATGCAATTATATTTATGTAATTATTTTATATTTGAATATATATATATATATATTTTTGCCTAAACATGTTAAAGATGTAAGATTCATTTTAAAATTATGTAAACGATGATTAAAGAAATATTTTAATGGTAATTATAATCATATTGTAATCAATGTTTTTATCTTGGTAAAAATATAGATTATAATATTCTTGTAAATTTTTAGATATTTAAAAATGTAACACTAATTAAATTTTAATCAAGATATTATATTTAGTAAAATTATTATTTTAAAGATCAGTTGATTTATACTATGTTTCTTTGTTTTTATTATTACAGGTTTTTTCATCTAGGGTTTTTTCATCTAGTTTTTTGTTTATGTTTACTTTTGGATTTATGGATATGGTAGAAATAAAGATTCATGGTAATCAGCGTATCATTTAATACAACATCTGGTGAATTCTACATTGATTCATAAAACCAGATATATATATATATTACATATATATATATAATATATATATAAAGAAGAAGAAGAATTTATATTATTATATATATATATATATATATATATATATATATTATATATATATATATATATATATATATATATATATATATATATATATATATATATATATATATATATATATTTATAAGATGATGACTCCGTTTATAGGGGGAAAATTTTTCGATAAGAAAAACAACGAATTTCGAGTATTTTCTTTATTGTGGCAATTTCTATTATTAGCGTTATTTGCATATATCTATGAATTTTAATATATATATATACATATATTTATTAATTATATATATGCTTTATATATATATTATTATTATATATATATATATATATATATATATATATATATATATATATATATATATATATATATATGAATTTTAATATTTATTAGGTAAATTTTTATAAAATATTTCTAGTAATTATGATATTTTTAAGAAATTAACAAAGATTATTATTATTATTATTATTATTATTATTATTATTATTATTATTATTATTATTATTATTATTATTATTATTATTATTATTATTATTATTATTATTATTATTATTTAACTTTAATATGAATTGATTTTTTCTAAGTTCTTTTATTTTTATTCTTTAATTTTCGATTATTATTATAATTTATGGAAGTATTTTTATTTAAAAGAAACTCCCCCACGGACCCGCGAGCTTGAGAGCGGGGCACCCAGCTCTGCGGGGGGACGTGGAGGATGATATAGAGGGGGCCGAAGGCCCCACCCCGGATCAAAAAATAAAATATATATAAAATATCAATTTATTATTATCATGACGTCTCTACAAACTTTACGTACATTCATCAAATTTAAACAGAAATAAATAGCCTAAGACGGCATAAGCTTACTCATTTTTATAAGACTATAGGTGTGAAGCACAAAAAATATATATCAATTTCTTTTTACTTTTGTTAATATTAATTAAATTACATTTGAAAATCCAGCATTTACTAATGTATTTAACCTCAAATCATTGAAATTACGTTACATTTTTTATTGATTTTCGTTCCTGGAGTCAACATCTTATAAA
>JABUQX010141254.1:0-2500 GCA_015478945.1 Trachelipus rathkii
GTTTTTTTTTATTTTTTTAAACCAAAGGGAATACCCAAGATTAATCGCCAAGATGTCGAAGAGTCAGGTCTCGGTTCTGGTGGATTTACTGGGACCTCAGCCCCCTCTGTCCCACTATCGGCCTGGCTCTAATAAAATAAATAAAAAATGAAAACAAAAGTAGCTTTTGAAATTAAGATCATATAAACTCAATATTTAAAACTTTTTCTTCTTCTATTGAGCTTGCTAACACGTCACAATGTATGGTTAGACGATTAGGGTTCAGAGGATATTTCGATATGTAACATTTTATGTAACATCCTTTAAAGGAAAGCCTATATATATATATATATATATATATATATATATATATATATATATATATATATATATATATATATATATATATATATATATATATATATATATATATATATATATATATTGTCAGTCTGTACGTCTGTAACTGACTTGATATTCTTTCAGTCACTCGAACTAAACTCAGGGCCGTATTTATATACCAGCCTTTTCTCTTCCTTTCGTCAAGTGTCCCTTCAGAATCCTTCCTTAACGTAAATTCGAATTTATGAACGATCCTTGAGAAATTTTTTATGTAAGGAACCCTTGACGTCGCAAAATACTTTGCGAAATCTCTTCTTTAGTCAAGGTAGCTATGAACCAACCTTGAACTCTGTTAAGATTTTGTTTTCCGAGCGGCAGCCATCTTGTTTTTTTTATTGTACAATTTGTCGCTATTATTATTTAATTTATATCATTTGTTGGCATTTATTATGTAAATGATTTTGTCAAATATATACTTCGTGTAAGAAAATACCCAAAAACCACATAATTAGGCTCACACCAGAGAAATAGGCAGCGTGCAACTTTCGACCGGGTTCTAACTTTAGTGTAAGGAGCAGAGGATATTTTTATATTTTATCATAATTTCGTAGCTAGGCTACGTTCAGCCTATGGCTATGCCAATCAAAGAAACTGGAACTAATAAATGTGAAGCAACACATCTTCAATTCTCATAGTATTTTTAAACGCGCTTAGATTATTTCATTAATTTTTTTTCTTTTTAATATTTCTATAAATTTACATACATAAAATTCATAGATAATATACTTTTATTTTGTCCTAGTTTCATTTACTTTGTGTTCATTGGTTACTGGTCTCTGACGTCATGAAATATGATGACGATTTTCCTTGAAAAATGTCTTCGATAAGTAAATCCCGAATAAAGAAGGAAAGGGTGGTTTATAAATAGCAATTTTTTTTAAAGATTCTTATGCAGTGGAGGAATGCTTATCTGAGGCTACCTTTACGGAAAGTCAAGACGTTTTTCAAAGTTGATTCATAAATACGGGCCTTAGTGTAAAATTAGTAATTGTATCATTTGAGCCAATTGACTGAAATCACTATATTAATTTTCACTGTGGCTCAAATTTTTCTTTTAACTTCTAATGAAGATAATTCCAAAATTAATTTTTTTTAATAACTGAGGTACTATAATTAAATTACAATTTACATTTTCATTTTTAGATTTTAAAAATTCATTTTTCATTATTTTGGTAAATAGCTTATAATTAATTATTAGAATTAATTAAATCACTAACCTCAGAAACTGGTAAACTGTATATTAAAAAGTTAATATTAATAATCAATAATAAATATTTAAAAGTAATAACTCAAGATGCCTATTGGAAGAGGAAGAAAATAAAGGATGGAATAGCTAGAAGTTAGTGAGGTTGAAGGAGAGATAAACAAAGTTTGTTTTTATTTATTTATCACTGTAAGTTGTTGGTTATCTTAAAAACAGAAAAAAATGTTCTCAAAAGATGAAGAATTTCGAGAAACAGGGATGCATTTTACAACGTGAGTTTCCAACTCCTGAAGAAAAGAAAATCTTGATATAGTCTTAGAAAATCCTTCCCCTCCAGCATCTATATCTGTCAGCGTCAAGAGTTAATCAAATTGTAATATTACTGATGTAAGTGACTACATAGATTTAAATAAATAATTAGGACTTGTTTTT
The DNA here is from genome assembly GCA_015478945.1 of Trachelipus rathkii. Taxonomy (NCBI): domain Eukaryota; kingdom Metazoa; phylum Arthropoda; class Malacostraca; order Isopoda; family Trachelipodidae; genus Trachelipus; species Trachelipus rathkii. The sequence continues at coordinate 2,018 of JABUQX010141254.1, forward strand.
TTATAGGTGTGAAGCTCTTTTATTAAAATAGTGTTATTTTTAGGAAGCATCAAAATAAAAGCGATGTTCCAGTTCCACACGAATCATGGATAAACTATTTCACACATAATTGACAAAATCTATAAATTCAATACTTTCTTCTCTTTGATATTGCTATTTAACAAATTATATATTAAACAAACGTATATTAAACAAATTAATTAAAAGGGAGTGACATTTTTACAATTCTACTTTATATATAACATATATATATATATATATATATATATATGTATATATATATATATATAGCAACAACATATATATATATATATATATATATATATCTATATATATATATAACACTTATATATATATATATTTATATATATATATATAGCAATAACCTTATATATATGTATATATATATATATATATATAACATATATATATAATAATAATAATATATCTATATATATATATATAACATAATATATATATACT
>JABUQX010141254.1:10000-15000 GCA_015478945.1 Trachelipus rathkii
CCAAAATATCGATATCTCGATATTTCGATATTTTTTGGCCATCCCTAAAAAAGAGCACATTCGACAAGTGGTTGTTTATCTTGATTTCGTAATGCCCAGAAAGAAAGAAACATGCATTTTGCTGGTAAAGTCCGCGCAATTTCCAAACATAATATATGTGTGAATTGCATCTAAACAAAGGCTTTAATTAATATTGAAATTTGTGTTTATAAACATTAATAACGCTTTGAGAACATTTAATTAGACCCCCGGCTCCGATTTTCATGAAACTTATATGAAATGTTTAAAAGATCTGAAAAGAAGGAAAATCGTAAAATGAAACTCAAGAAATAACCCAGAAAAAAAGTTATGGAAACGCCCAACTCAAACCATCATCTGTCCTTAATTAATATTCTTCGGTATTTAATTTTCTCGTGATCTTTCTAAAAAGGCTTCTTAGAGGTTGAGTATTCTGCATGACGCGCCAACTCATTTTTTTACATATTACCTTAATTGCTGCTGCTGCTGCTGCTGCTGCTTCGTTGTACAAGAAAAATAGTTGGTCCCTATATTTAGCATGTATCGCATATTCGGGGGTGGGGTCCTTCTCATACGGCTCTTCTAAAGAGGTTTATGGTTTTCGACTTATCAACACTCTTTCTCTCACTACCTCTCCCCAATATCTCTCTATTTTATTATATTATCGCTTTTAAAATGGACCTCGAACTGTCCAACCTTAAACCTCCTTTGAGTAACTTGAGCTCATGAGACCGGTCTTAAAGTAACAGCTCATTAAACCCGTCTTCAAGTCACAGCTCATGAGATCCGTTTTCATATCACAGCTCATGAGATCCGTCTTCATATCACAGCTCATGAGAGCGTCTCTTTGAGAAAATAGAGTTCAAAAGACCCGCCTTCATATCACATTCTTATCATTTCTCATTTCAATTCTCACAAAGTGAACTGAGCTCTCTCTCTCTCTCTCTCTCTCTCTCTCTCTCTCTCTCTCTCTCTCTCTCTCTCTCTCTCTCTCTCTCTCTCTCTCTCTCTCTCTCTCTCTCTCTCTCTCTCTCTCTCTCTCCTGTTCGCTTTCACTTTAATCAAACATGAAAAAATTAACTACTGGTTCGTCGAACCAGCTCACGATTATATATATAGATAAAAAACTCCTTGAGTGATTCTTCACTTACCAGGATTAGATCCCGGGCCCTCGCAGACAGAATAGCAAGTGTGTTGACCACTTGACCGCGATGAGCTAAAAAGATACGCGACTTAAACCCAAGCAAGAGAACTTGTCAATAGGAATAAGGCTGCCTATATCAGGTCATATACCTCAGATAGCTCATCGCGGTCAAGTGATCACACTTACTTGGCTCATCGTAGTTAAGATTTAAATTAGCTTTTGCACTATTCACAATATGAGAATTTGGATCATGCTGATGAGAATCACTCAGATCTTTATCTAATATCCATGATAGTTTATTAGTATATTTACATCAATATATATATATATATATATATATATATATATTATATATATATATATATATTTACCTTTGTTATAATAATAAACAAGATAACTTTAATATATATATATATATATATATCTGTTTATTTATAATAAATTTGTATATCTATATATATATATATATATATATATATATATATATACGCCTGCCATATATATATATATATATCAACTTAATAACTATATATATATATATAACCATATATATATATATCATACTCTTACTAAAGGGCACTCTGTAGTGTGTCTTGGCGTGTGGGAATAGAGCTGTGGGAGATGGATTGTAAATATTTCGGTGGAGTCGAGGAATCTTTTGTGAGTGAAACATTCTTTTTTGGGCGAAGCTGGAGAATAATATTATTTTACTATGAAAAAATGAAAGTCCGAGAAATATTAAAATTGTGAGCCGGGTGGAGCCGTGTATTTCAAAATGATGGAGCGTAGCCGAGCCGTAGCACAGCAAAGCCGTAGCCCTAGCCGTAGCCGTAGCCGTGTATTTTAAAATGATGGAGCCGGCAAAAAGTTCACCGACTCCGCAAATCTCCTTATAAGAATCAATAGTAACGAATTTTGCATTTAAAACAAAAAACAGTTCTCAAGGATCGAGGAAAATGTTCTATTACGAGATTTGCCCTTCAAAAGTACAATGGAGAGAGAGAGAGAGAGAGAGAGAGAGGAGAGAGAGAGAGAGAGAGAGAGAGAGAGAGAGAGAGAGAGAGAGAGAGAGAGAGAGAGAGAGAGAGAGAAGAGAGAGAGAGAGAGAGAGAGAAAAAAAATTAATTTGTGAAATGATTCAAAAATTTGTATAATAATAATTCTATAGTATCTAATGTATGTATATAAATATAATATACTTTTTAAAAAATTTAATATGTTAACATATTTAGTTTTCAAAAATGTGGTTATTAAAAATTATTAGAAATTATAAATTAATTGGAAACTTTCCTATTTTATATTTAATTAATTAAAAATGATTCAAAAAAGGTAAATTAATTTCCTATTTAATAAATAGCATCATTTATTTGTTCGTAATTTTACGAATATTTACAATATTTTATTAGAAAATTATCTTTGCATTTTAAATATTTATTTATAATAATAATAATAATAATAATAATAATAATAATAATAAAAATAATAATAATAATAATAATAATAATAATAATAATAATAATAATAATAATAATAATAATATAGTAAAAATAATAATAATAATAATAATAATAATAATAATAATAATAATAATAATAATAATAATAATAATAATAATAATAATAATAAAAATAATAATAATAATAATAATAATAATATTAATAATAATAATAATAATAATAATAATAATAATAATAATAATAATAATAATAATAATAATAATAATAATAATAATAATAATAATAATAATAATAATAATATAATAATAATAATAAAATAATAATAATAATAATAATAATAATAATAATAATAATTATTATAATAAATAATAATAATAATAATAATAATATATTAAAAATAATAATAATAATAATAATAATAATAATAATAATAATATTAATAATAATAATAATAATAATAACTAATAATAATAATTTCAACTTGTAGGGTAGCTAATAAAATTAAAAAAGAAATGACCATTAATTTAGAATGATTTCTCTTTTGTTTTCTGTTTCTATTTTAAAAACATTACTCTTTAAATTGCAATAATAACTTGTAACGCTTACTGCAAGTGCAGCACAAATAGTCAAATATAGTAAATTATTATCAAGAGTTTATTAAGGAAAAATCTAAGAAACTTAAGACTGTTTTTGTTTTTGTCATTTGTGGGCAACGTACAAACAGTTTTGAGGTGAATGAAATATTAAAAAATTTTGATGGCTATTTGTAAAGTCAAGGCAAGAAGTCGAGTGGTGGCAAGTGGAATCGTTACCCTAAAAATCAAACGATTATATATATATATATATATATATATATATATATATATATATATATATATATATATATATATATATATATATATATATATATATATATATATATATATATATATATATATATATATATATATATATATACAGATATATATCTGACTTCAAGAAATATATATATATATATATATAACTATAATATATATATTTATATATAACATATAAATAGATATACGATATATATATATATATATATATATATATATATATATATATATATATATATATATATATAATAAGAATTTTTGCTCTTTTCAAAGAAAACGTATTGGACATTATGTTTGAGGCGAATGCAAGCAACATTGTGATAGGTTAATAGCAAACAAATATCTTATCAAAAAGTTTATCTTTTCAAATATCTTAATTAACCATTTCCTCTTTAAGAAGTTTCCGAACAAAATAAATAAATTTTTTTAAAAAAAAATATTAGTTACATTTCTTCCTTTTCCATGAAAATACTAATAATATATGGTTAAAAAACGAACTTTTCCTTATAAAAAGACATTTTATTTGCTTTACATTTTATGGCAAATTATTTTAATTATTGGGGCCGAATGATAGCCACGAAATACCGAAAATTGGATTGAATTACTATATAACTGTTTACATTTACTTTTTTTTTTGTAATTTATCGAAAATTTAAAATCAGTTTCTTGCTGCAAGAAGTCTTAAAATTTTAATTACAAGTATTCTTTTTATATTTTACTCTGCAAGATCTTATTTAAAATATATATTAATTTTCTAAACTAGAAACAAAATCAAAAAATTAAAACTTTAAAATATTTGGATAATGATTATTTAATTTATAAAATTTAGATACAAATAAATGTTAATTTTATTTATTATTTTAATTCGACAGTAACTTTTTCTAAATGTAAAAGAAAATACAAGGAAAATGTTTGCTAAAAAGTTAAAATTCTTCTAGATCAATTTTAAATAATTCTTGTCTTTCTTTAACAATAACAATAACAATAACAATGACAATGATAATGATAATGATAAAAATATTAATATGTACAAGAACAAATGTGTTTCCAACAGCGAAAATATTTAATTTTATATATATATATATATATATATATATATATATATATATATATATATATATATATTTACTTTTATATATATATATATACTTTATACTCTTTCTTTATATATATGCTATATACTTCATATATATGTAATAATATATATATTACATGGGCACTGCCGTTATGGGGGGCAAGCAAGGTAGGGCCATGGCCCCCTCCTACATTTTCAACCTCTCATGAACTTTTCACAACGAAATTTTTTTTAAGATCACACGGTTAAACTATATATATATATATATATATATATATATATTTTATATATATATAAATATATATATATATATATATATATATATAATAATATATACTACATTATATATATATATATATAATATGAAAAGACTATTTTTTTTATCTTGAGAAACTTTGTGGCTGAAAATGTATGGGAGGGCCATGCCTACCCTGGCCCCCCTTACACTT
>JABUQX010141254.1:17500-20939 GCA_015478945.1 Trachelipus rathkii
TGGAGAGTAGGAACCGGTTCGACTAATCGGTAATTAAAACTCAGGGATTAAACAGTAAACCAAACTGATAGTTATTACTTATGACAAAGCAGAGGATCGTTCGTTGAAATTTTGACAACACTGATTTTATATATATATATATATATATATATATGTATGTATATATCTTGTATGTATATGTATATATATATATGTATAATAATAATATATATAATATATATATTCACCAATTTGAAACAATAATAATAATATAATATAATAGATATGTATATATATAATAACAATACTATTAGTATTATGTATGTAATATTTGTATAATAATAATATTTATATATATATATTTATAATAATAAGAATAATACAAGTAAAAATAATATATATAACTAAGAATATATATATAATAATAATAAAAATAATCATAATAATAATATATGTATTTTTAATTCTATACATAACAATAATAATATATGTAATAATATATATATAATATAATAATATATATACACTCATATACGTACATAAAAAACATATATGTAATATGTAACCAATATATAATAATAATAATAATATCATATCATGTATATAATAATGTATATCTATAATAGAAACTGTATATAATATATATATAGTAATATAAATATATATATATAAAATATAATTATATATATAAAAATATAAATATATATATATATATATATATATATATATATATATATATATATATATATATATATATATATATATATATATATATATATATATATTTTATTTATGGAGCGAAACTGGGCGCGCGCGGCCGCGGTTGCGGTTATTTTGTGGTTCCTAAATTTTTCAACAACCGCGGTGGTGGCTCCGTTGTGCAATAAAATAAAATTTAACACCTGCTTTGTTTTACTACTACTACTACTACTACTACTACTACTACTACTACTACTACTATAATAATAATAATAATAATAATAATAATAATAATAATAATAATAATAATAATAATAATAATAATAATAATAATATAATAATAATAATAATAATAATAATAAATATTATCAACCTATACCAATTGTTATAGGTATATATATCTTTTCGTATTTTGTTCATAATAATAATAATAATAATAATAATAATATTAATAATATAATAATTAATAACAATATATTATTATTATTACCTTGAAAATTTCTAAATTTCTGGTCGTTTAATGTGAAATTTAACCTCTGTGTACAAGAGGTACCAGTTTGCGGGACGAGGATCCATGCACAATGTACCACGTCATCCAATTTCTCCATCCTCCGCCATGTGGATTACTGGAAAGTATCCGTCTAAAGGTGCTTCTTTAATTATTCGTGTTTGTAATTGAATTTTAGAAGCAGCAAGTTAGATTTAAGGAATAACAATTTTTCTGCATTATCTCCTGTAAATCTCATCCTTTTCTCGCTATAAATTTACTTCCAGCTCTCTGCGCTGGCTGTTCGTTTGGTACGCTACTACAGAAGACGGGCATAACAAAAATATCTTTTCAGCCATCATCTTCAGCTCTTTGAAGCTACGTTCGTTCTCTCTCTACCACATTAGAGGATCATCTTCGGAATCGATCCTTTTTTATTTTTGATATTTTGCTATATCATACAAAACACTTTCATTAAGCTCTATTTCTGTATCATCATCATTACTTGATCGTAAATGAACGGTTTCAAACAGAGGTTTTGGCTTGGATGTTGAAGGTTGCTTTATTTCTGTAGTCTTAAAAGATAACTTTTAAAAAGATAACTTCCTGACGAAAGCCGCAGTTTTTGATTTTGCGAACCAGTGACACCCGCTGGTTGCGGTTTTGTAACCAGTGACAACCGCGTTTGCGGTTGCAGTTGCGGTTGTCAAAATATGTGCGGTTTATTTGCATTTGAGGTTGCGGTTGCGGTTGCGGTTATTCGCTCCATCACTATATATATATAATAATAATAATATAATAATATAATATATATATATATATATATATGCTCAATAATAATAATAATATACTCACACCTTGCACCTTGAAACTAACCAATATGTAGTAATAATAATATAATATGTATGTACAGTTGTAATATATGTATATGTAATAGCCAATATATAACTATATATAACTATAATAATATATATAATAATAATAATAATATATGTATATGTATAATAATAATAATAATATAATAATAACCAATAATATATAATAACAATAACAATATATAATAATATGTATATATATAATAATAACAATATAACAATAACTAACCAATAATATGTAATAACTACATCAATAATATATAATATATAATATATATATATATATATATATATATATATATATATATATTTCTCCCCTTTTAAATTGGAATTATCTTAAGAAATCTTTTCCATAATTTAATTTTCTTATCTCTTTTATTAATAATCTCTCAATCGGTAACTTTTTCAAGATTAAAGAATGTATTCCCATTTGCTTGCGGTTTGCGTCGATTACAAATACATTTGTGCCGACTGTAAGGTCGACTATGTAGGCCAAACCAGCGTTCACCTTAAGATGAGAGCCTTCAAGCACATGGGCATTTCCTTTCGTACTATACTTCCTATTTCCCAGCTAGAGAATTCAGCTATCAGAGATCATTCCGCCTTACCAAACTTCATTGATCCATCAATATCTTTTTTTATTCTCCAACATGTTTCTACTGACGAAGAACTTAAAATTTTAGAGTCCTCCTAATACATAAAAACACTTAAAGAAAGACTTAATATCCACAATTTTTCTTTGGCACTTCAAATTGCTTGACCTCTTTTCCTTTCCTTTCTTTTTTTTCTTCTTTTGCTTCTTTCTTTTTATTTATTGTCTTTTCAATCCCTTTACCCATTCATTTTACCTTTCTCTTTTTTCTTTGTAATCTTTAATTTAATTTAATCACTCTTTACGTTTGGATATGTCAAAAAATGAAGCAAAATCATTTCTTTAAATACTGAAGTGAAAATGTTTTCAGTGACATTCTTTAAATCTTTAATAAATTTTTTATTAATTCTGAAATTATTATTTTTATGTTTTACCCATTTTATTTTCCATTTGATTATTTTAAATATATATATATATATATATATATATATATATATATCAATTACATAATATATATATACCTTAACCTTAACCATATAATATATATGTAATATATATACTTCTTCAACTCATAACCAACCAGCCAATATATATGCATAAATAATAACCAATAATATATATATATGCAATAACTTCTTTCTAACCTAACTTAATATAATAATATAATATATATATATAATAATATATAACCAATAGCCAGCAATAATATGTAGCAATAATAATATGTTATCAGTAGCGTATATATAGCATAGTAATATATAACAATAACAACCAACATATATCGCTGCTAACTAGCACTGCTGCTCA
>JABUQX010141255.1:7500-30000 GCA_015478945.1 Trachelipus rathkii
CAATAAGTAATTCATCGAAAATGGTGTGTTCACTGGCAGTACCTTGGGGGCGGGGGGGGGGGGTTAGCAGCATGTGGAGCATACAACCGTTTTTGATACATAGGATGTCGAGGGCGTGCCAAGCGAGGGATCGCTGGGGGTATCATCGTTCAAAGTATTTTCCAAAATTCGTTTGCCATTAATCATTGCATGTTCATTACCTAAAGATTCTAATTAGGTCCAAGGCGATTTATTCGTTTCCGTAGTTATATAAAGTTCGAAGGATTCCCCCTCATGGTTGTCGAGTCCACGAGGTTTGTACCAAGAGGACCGCGCTGGCGGCGGTGATTCTCTTATTATATGTGTTCCAGAGGGGTCATTCAAAAATTACCAAAGCTAATGCTAAGTTGAGTGCACCGAATCACTAATTCGGCTCGCCTCCCGTCAGCACATGCGACGCCGGGTGCCCCTCCCATGAGGAAGAGTGACAACATCGTTCATCTACCTCTCTAGTATAAAAAAAAAAGAGGGATGAGGAGGGATAGATTGAAACTGTGGTGGAGGAAAAAGATTGAAAGATAGAGACAGTTACTTCGAAAAATGATGGAATAGGAGAAAGACTTGAAGATTTTGTATGTGACAGGGTCACATACTAGTGCTGGAGCAGGGGATGACATAAAAAAAAACTATTATTGGTTCTTATCACTGTGTTGCGTCTCAAGTTGTAATACTCCGACCATAATACCATAATAATTCAATTCAAATTCAAAAACAATTTATTCAGAAAGAGCAATATACATAATAAATTTTAACTTACAATTTTTAATATATTGTTGTAATATATTACATAAATTAATGAAATACAATTCCTGAAAGGGGGCTACTAATTGCAACACAATGTTGTGTCCTTTGAGCCCAAAAATAATATAGGTGATTAAATTTACCTAATTTACGTAATACCATTGCGGGGATATATATATATATATATATATATATATATATATATATATATATATATATATATATATATATATATATATATATATATATATATAGGTGATATAAATTTACCTATATTTACGTATATACATATGCATATATATATATATATATATATATTAAGTTCGCACCTCATGGATGTTGCTCCTATTACAGGAGGGAACTTCTCTAGGCAATTGTTACCTAGGATTCGGACGAAGGATCGAACCCGGACCACTTGCCTTTGTGACTCTGTCGCTCTACTGATTGAGCAATATATATATATATATAAATATATATATATATATATATATATATATATATATATATATATATATATATATATACAAAATATTTACGTAAATAAATATATATATATATCAATATATATTTATATATGTATGTATTTATAAGTTTTTAAATATATGCTATATATATATATATATATATATATATATATATGAAAAAACATATATTTTTATATAACCATAACCATAAATATTTATATATATATATATATATATATATATATATATATATATATATATATATATATATATATATATATATATATATATATATATATATATATATATACTTATATATATATTGCTGTGGGATATTTCTAAGGTCTATATTTAGGGGACAGTAGTAGGAGGATGGATTCGGACCTAATTTTTTACCTGCCCTGACCTTTTTGACCGCGACCTTTTTGACTCAATTTTTACACATTGTGACCTTTTCTGGCCTTCACCTTTTTGGCCTTGACCTTTTTTTCGACCAACCCTTTCGTCTTCCATGGGTCATTTTTGGCCCACGGTAATTTTTGGCAACCCTAATTTTTTGGCAACCCTAATTTTTGCAACCCTTCGAAGAAGGGTTGCGCCAAACGGTTGTACGTACCCCACCCTAATTTTTTCGACCAACCCTTTGGTCTTCCATGGGTCATTTTTGCCCACGGTAATTTTTGGCTACCCTTTAGGGGCTTAGCCCGTTTTTGATGTCTTTACCTTGTTTGACCATGATATTCGGCCTTAACCTTGCCATATACCATGGGTCAATTTTGGCCCACGGTAATTTTTGGCCTTCCTTTAGGGGCTTAGCCCTTTTTGATGTCTTAACCTTGTTTGACCATGATATTTCAGCCTTGGCCTTGCCATATACCATGGGTCAATTTTGGCCCACGCCAATTTTTGGCCTCCCTTTAGGGGCTTAGCCCTTTTTGATGTCTTAACCTTGTTTGACCATGATATTTCGGCCTTGGCCTTGCCATATACCATGGGTCAATTTTGGCCCACGCGAATTTTTGGTCACTCGTGTCCCACCCGTCACATATTTCGTTCCTAACTTGAACGTATGTATCTAGTGATGTTCTATTAGTGTTCTATGATTATTCTATGAGTGCCGGGTGAGTGCCAGGTGAGTGCCAAGTGAGTGCCAATGAGTGCCAATGAGTGCCAAGTGAGTGCCAATGAGTGCCAAGTGAGTGCCACATAGTGCCAAGTGAGTGCCACATAGTGCCAACTGAGTGCCACTTTTTTCAAGCCTTTTCTAGCCTCCCTGAGCCTAGAATAGCCCTAATATGGGTGTCTACCCCTAGGTTATAAGGTATGAGGAATCGAATGGTGTATATTACAAGTTGCTAGAATGCTTCCTACTATGAGTTAGTATTTTTCTAACACTTATACCACGACTGAATATATATCTAAAGAGTTACACATTTGAGACAGTGACCGCAAACGTTTCAGAGTCCGCGTCCGCAGGTGAGCCCCGTCGCGAAACCGCCGCGTGCGCCCGCAGGCGCAATATTACCGCGTAACCGCCGCCGCGTGCGCCCGCAGGCGCAATATTACCGCGTAACCGCCGCCGCGTGCGTCCGCAGACGCAAAATTCCCGCGCGAACGAAAAATATGATATCAATGTAAACTATTCAAAGAATTTCTTTTCAAATATACTATGAGTCATTCATTTTTACTACAATTGTACGAAATTTTATTAAAAACATATACTTTACATACCTTAAAACAGTAAATCAGTAAATCAATAGAGGTGTTACCTAACACCAAAGGGATTAGTATGCTTTTGTTTTACTGCTTTACTGCTTTAACTCTCTGCTTTACTGCTTTAACTCACTGCTTTACTGCTTTAACTCATATATTTATTAACATTACATACCTTAAAGCAGTAAATCAGTAAATCAATAGAGGTGTTACCTAACACCTAAGGGATTAGTATGCTTTTGTTTTACTGCTTTACTGCTTTAACTTTCTGCTTTACTGCTTTAACTTTCTGCTTTACTGCTTTAACTTTCTGCTTTACTGTTTTAACTTTCTGCTTTAACTTTCTGCTTTACTGCTTTAACTTTCTGCTTTACTGCTTTAACTTTCTGCTTTACTGCTTTAACTTTCTGCTTTACTGCTTTAACTCACATACTTTACTTTAACTTTCTGCTTTACTGCTTTAACTTTCTGCTTTACTGCTTTAACTTTCTGCTTTACTGCTTTAACTCATATGTTTTACTGCTTTAACTCATATATTTATTAACATTACATACCTTAAAACAGTAAATCAGTAAATCAATAGAGGTGTGACCTAACACCAAGGGGGGGATTAGTATGCTTTTGTTTTACTGCTTTACTGCTTTAACTCACTGCTTTACTGCTTTAACTCACATACATTACATACCTTAAAGCAGTAAATCAGTAAATCAATAGAGGTGTTACCTAACACCTAAGGGATTAGTATGCTTTTGTTTTACTGCTTTACTGCTTTAACTTTCTGCTTTACTGCTTTAACTTTCTGCTTTACTGTTTTAACTTTCTGCTTTACTGTTTTAACTTTCTGCTTTACTGCTTTAACTTTCTGCTTTACTGCTTTAACTTTCTGCTTTACTGTTTTAACTTTCTGCTTTACTGCTTTAACTCTCTGCTTTACTGTTTTAACTCATATATTTATTAACATTATGTTTTCTTTTATATTTTTTATTTTTGTTTTATTACTTTTTATTTATTATTTCTATTTTTATTTTTGTTTTAATACTTTTTATTTATAAATTGTAATGTAAGAAGAAAAACACAGAGTGTCTGTTATATAAACATTTTATTTTAATAAAATTGTACGAAATTTTATTAAAAACCTTTTTATATATACGAGTTTTAAGGGAAGTAAAATCGCGTTTTTTCATTTTAAAGCATTTATTACATAATCAGAAACTATAAAATCATTGACATACAAATTTTTAGCATCAAATATATTTACAAGTTTATTAAAACATACATTATTTAAAAAACATATAATGAAATAAATACAATAGACTCCACATAAATTGGAATATAAGGGTTGAACAGGGTAAGACATAGTTTTTACACAGCTTACATTATTATATTTTAAAAATAAGGTAATATAATGATTATTCAATATAAATTTTAAGTTCAAAGAATCAATTATGTGAACAGTATCGTTTTTTGCTCTATAAACGGAAATCCAATGTCCTGTTGAGGTGATGTGACGAGGCAATGTATTGAATATGAAGCAGGTATCCTTCTCCAACTTTACAGAGTTTATTTCGTTAATAGCAAACACTCCTAAAAAGCGAGGTTCATTTTTAAACACCGATTTTATTTCCTCTTCATTCATCTTTAATAATTCAAAAGTACGTTGCGTACTCTGTCAATTTCAATGAGTTGAGGATGCTCAAGATAGACCACTACAGTGATGGGTGATTGTAGACTCGAACCAAAAGAGAGACTTAGTCCTAGGGTGCCCTTTCTCAAAATGTTTAAATGATAAGCGTTACAAGCTGAAAGGTCTGCAGTAAGATCATAGGCGTATAAATTACTATTCTTTGCGTATTCTTCAAGATTTAAACCTGTCCCACTATCATTACATGATACAGTATTAGCTATTAAGTCGTAAAAAGGTCGAGTACAGAGAGATAGGTCTCCGTTGTATAACATTTCATAATCACGTCCGTGAGGAAGTCCATTCACATGTAAACTGATACCCCTAAGGCCGAAAGGTGTGAATTTATAGGGTGACTTTTTATAATTCCCGGAGTAGGCTTCATGTTCCACAATCCCTATTATTACTTTCTGTGGTAAATTTCCGTTCACAATGTTAGGGATATTGATACTCGATAATCCTTGAGTGAAATTAAATATCTTGGTTTCAACTCTCTTAATAGGGTACTTTGCTGTAGTATTCAAAAGCGAATTTTCAATTTCCAAATGTCGCTGTGGTGATAATTTCACTTTTCTGACATAGAGATAAGCCTCCAACAGTTTGAAAACAGGTTCTGGACATACAGCTGTAGCAGTGGGCTTATTTTATTTTAAGAGCAAATTTAGGATTTGACCGCGATAAAATGATTCTAGTATCTACAGATGGTAGAATGAGTCTTTCTTGAGAGAAGATATCGCCATTTAATCGACCGTAAAATTCATAAGTATTATTTATGACTTTAGCTGCTTTATCTATATGTGCAGCTTCATCTTTGAAACTATAAAAACCACATGATTGGAGATGAGATTGTTTAGCGTCGTCTGAATAATTTAACAAATGTTCTATATAGCTTCTATAAGGATAATTAGCCGCTGATGCACCTAGTGAAGTTCCGTTAAGATAGACTTCAACTTGGGTGAAACATGTATACAGGAAATTTGATTCTGTATATACTATATGGTCATCACCCGTAGGAAGATCTGTACCATCAGGTTTTGTCAATTTCGTTTTTACATATAAAAACACATTAGAGGGATCTAGGTATTGATCAGAAGTACCTGGAATATTGAACTCTAGAGGAACATCTGTATTGGTAATTGAATGTATAGGATTAATACTGATAAAGTTGGAATCGTTTACGCTAATCTGTGTAGGGTTCACGGAGAAGAGATCCAATTCACTCTTACAACAATCAGGACTAGAAGGATGAAGGAAATGCATCTTGTATGTGCGAGCTCTGGCCGTATAATGAACATTTTCATGAAAAACCTTACTTATATACACACATCGTAAAAAAGTTATCAGTTAGTAATTAAATAGCAAATACATCAATACATTTTTTCTTTAGAGGTTTTTTCCGCTTAGCCTTTTTCTTTATGACAATCTTCTTGGTCCCTCGACCTTGTCCTGACATTTTACGTCTTATTTTACGCTTAACATCATCCAACATCTCATCTGAAACATCGGCAATACGTCTTTTTAATGCTGTACGAGGATTATTTCCTGCAGCAATATCTTGAATAGTATGCAAACCTGTTCTTACAGCTTTTTTACCTATATATTCCCCACCTCTCCTGAGTAGAGGCCTTGCACTTCTCCATAACTTGGCAAAAAATCCACCAAGGCCATACCCCCTCTGCATTTTTGATCCTCTGAATACCCTTTCTTCGTCCATTATTACAGGAGTATCTTTCTTATACTATCTTTACACTGTGAGAGTATGTTAAGGAATGAAAAAATATATCTGACTACACCTCTTATATATATTCCATTATGCTGTAATTACTGCATCTGTTTCTTTCTAATATGAACTTTGCACAACAATGCCCCGTAAATGAGGGAAAGTTTCCTTCTACATCTTTTATATGCACACGTACAGAGTCAAAATTTGATCTATTCAGAGGTAGATAATGAACATTAGGGAATGTTATAACTTTACTCTCTTTGGGAAATATACTACTCTTAATAAAGGAGCTTTAGTATTACCTACATATTGATGATCAATTATATTTGTATATACATAAGCCATACCTGGGTGGTTGAGCATCTCGGAGGGGGTACATGTATAATGCAGTACTCGGTCTGCGTCGTCTTTTTGTTCATGCCAAGTCAAGGGTTTATTCTCCACAGATAGTATAACCCTCTTCAACATAGTAGGGATATCATGAAGTATATCCAGCTCAGCATCACGTTTACGAATATGTTTTCGCTGCCACTGTGACCGCTCGAGAAAAAACATATCGCGGTCTCGAAGGTTTACACTTGCTTTTGATCTTAAAGATATTATTACTTTATCTTCATAGGTACGCATTTCAGTTTTGTATACCAAGTCCTTACACATAATACTCATATCAAAGAGATCGTTTAAATGACTAAAAATAGCAGGTACCGATTTAAAATATGACCTTCGCAAAGTAAATTCTTCAATGAAGTATTCTTTTGTACCAAATGTAGTCGTATTCAGCTTTGTACCAATTGTAGTCCTTTTCAGATCACGAGTATCTTTCACTTGTAATATAGTTTCAACACATTCTACACTTCTGTACACCACCATCCAGAATAGATTGTGAGGTAAATTTTCTATGTCTGTATTTAATATCATTTCACATAATCCTACTTCGTATACCTCTCTTTCAAGTTGTATAGGATTCATTAACACAGTTGTAAAATCCGAGAGTTTATTATCAGGATGTAAATCCAAAGAGGCTGAAGACGGAAGAGTTAAATAAAAGTGATCTACACTCTCCATGATTATAATGGCAACTGATTAATGATTCTTAATTTCACTTGCTTTTATATAAGTATTAAACTTAGCAGGATACCCCCTCCATTTCACAAGTAGCTGCTTATTTTTTCCTTTGCCTCTCGTAGCCAATATTTTTTCAATTTTATATTCATGAGTTACAGGGTTGAACCTTACTTTTTGTATTTCTTGTTTATAGAACCCTCCTTTTATTTTTTCACCATTTAAATCTTTCAGATAATATAACTTTAAACTATCACGACTGAATGGTCGGATATTGTGCACTTTAAAAACTTCCGTAGTCCATCCGGATTCATATCCTTTTCTAAACCTTTCTTCTGTTCGAGATACTCTTACATAGTCATTCACCTTTATTCCTGAATTATCTTTTATTTTGTTTTCTTTTTCATGCAGATGGGTTCTACGGCCTCTAGTTTTTGACATTTCTAAAGGAGTTGACTTTATAGTTCTATGGTAAGACCTGTTATAAGAATAAGCCAGATCGTCCAGTATATCAATATATTTAAAAGTATTCATTTTAGTAAAATACCTATGCATGCGCTCTTTAATAGTACGCTGGACTCTTTCAACTATAGCAGCTTTGTTTACGGAAAATGTATTGTAATAGCTTATACCATACTCCCAGAGCAGCTCCTGAAACTCTCGCCCCTTGAATTCCATTCCTGAATCTGTCCAAAATGATTTAGGTGTTCTCCGCTCGTCCTCTATAATTTCAAGTACAGCATCGGCAACTGTAGCTGATCTTTTATCTTTTATTGGCTTCAACCACAAGTATCTAGAGTATACGTCAATTGTAAAAAGTATATATTGAAAGCCTTCATTATAAGAGCTGTATTTAATCATTTCCGATAAATCTAACTGCCATATGCTATCGAGCTGCGGAGATATGGTTTTCCGCGTAGGAAATTTTTTTCTTACAGGTTTATGTAGAGTAAATGCCTCTTCGCCCTCTAAATATGCTTTTAACTCTTTTTTCTCAATATTAGGATACCTTAAAGCAAACCTAGTGAAACCCCCAAAACTATTTGGCTCCCTCAGATTGAAGTAATACTTATCAACTACCTCCTTCGCCTCCATGTTGTCTACTGACACACGTGTAAGCGTTATATATATATATATATATATATATATATATATATATATATATATATATATATATATATATATATATATATATTTTATACATATATATATATATATATATATATATATATATATATATATATATATATATATTTGTCACAAAAATGTGATATTAGGTCCCAAGGGATAAAGAAAAAGAAAAAGATTTAAAATAACATTTATTTATACACAAACATTACAACTAAATAAATATATATATGATAATACATAATTACGATTTAATCCAACTAGGCCTATTATAAGGTGTTTTTCTTATTCTTCCTCTGGTAACACGTTTAAATTTATCTGATGCGTAAGAAGTGCCTGATGGACTTGAATCAGGTCTAGGTGTCATGGGGATATTATCTAAGTCTGCTAATCGTCTTGTATTTAAGATTAAAGTTCTGGGGAAATTAATAGTCTGAAGTTCTTGTTTGATATCATTCCATCCTTTTACAGGGCCTTTCTTCCAGTTACGTGAGAGATCAGCTATCAAATCCACAATATTTGATCCTTTAACTATTTCATCATCAATTACGATCTGTCCTGCTTCATTCAAAGATAATTGGTCTTTTAAAATATTATATAAAGCTATTCCTGATTTACGCACTCTATTAGGTAAGCTATCCTCTAGGATATTTTTAAATTTATCTTCATTTTTCACTTCAAGTTTTACTTCATTAGGTATATCTACATCATCGGTTAGCGGGATACGTAGGGATGGATGTAGGTGCAAGTCTTTAAGATCTATCAATTTTTGTATGGCATCTTGGTATAAGATGCGTTTCTCATGGATGTTAATGTCTGAATTTAATATCCTGTACACTTCTTTCTCGTATTTGGTTATCTGTTCAACTTTAGGATCATATAAGCTATGAGGTAGAGGCTGCTGGAAAGATAATGAGTCGTTCACAATATAAGGATTCTGTTGGTGCAACTGTTGTTGCTGATGTGAAAGAGGTTGTAATGTCAATGCATTGGGTTGTAATATCGGCGTATATAGGGGTTGTGAATGATGAAACTGTGATTGTGGATTTTGCGCAGTGTGCGGCAATAACTGTCCATATTGAGGTTGTGAATGATGAATCTGAGGAACTGAATTCTGTACAGATGCTGTATTATTATACTTCATTTTCTCATACTCATTATATGGAAGTACAGCAACCTTCTTCATTATGGGGACAACCACTTAGTTATCAGGGGAGCTATAACGGAGAAGAGTAATGGCAGGAATACTCCTCCTCCTTTCTGAAGTAATTTCTTTTTATTTTTCAAATTTTTTATGTTGAGGGAGAGTTTTTTAATGATGTTTCTATAACGACGTAGCTTTACCTTCTGAGGTCTGTTTAAAGGAACATTTCCTTTTATAAGATTTAAACAGACTTCACATACACACTGAATGAATTTCTCATCCTCACTAATTAGTTTACGTTTTTCAGATGGTTTCAACTTTTTAAATTTTTTGATAAGAGGTAAATACTTTGCAATTAGAGCACTCATTATTCAGGTATGTATACAGTTTCTATCTCATAAGGAAGAATGTTGGTACGGAGCAGCACTCTGTACGTGTTTTTGGGGTGAAGTTCACACATCAAATAACCGTGTGGGATCGAAGTAACCTCTTTATATACTTTTAAGAACTCTTTCCTTTGAAGAGGAAACATTTGAGTTGCCAATACATTAATTTGACTCATGTCTCTTCTCTGTCCAAACAACAGTAAATATTGAGTGTTTAAAGAAACACTTCGCATATGCTTGCTTTGATGAAAAATATTCTGCGTTATGAAAAACACCGAGATATTTAGATGGTGAGAATAAACTGTGAACGCTTCTGCTATTTCCAAATTCAATTTGTGCATTAAATCATCTAATACAATAATTTTGTGGCCTTGTATATTGTCCAACGATCTAATATCGTATATGCCTTCATGAAATTGAATCACATCTTTATACTCCTTAAATTTTTCCTGATAAACATTATAACACCATATTATTTTTACAGGGGCTTGCTCAAAAATCTCCATTTCCTTTAAAATATTTAATAATAGAAAGGTTTTACCACATCCTGTCGGCCCAGCTACAAGACATGTAGCCGGACTTCGGAACGTAAATTTCTCCACATCCATACCCGTCAAGTAGATAATGAATAATGAGTTTAATTAAAGCAGTAAAGCAGTAAATCAAAACCTTACTAACCCCTTGTTGCTAAGCAACACCTCTATTGATTTACTGTTTTACTGCTTTAAGGGCTGTAAAGTATATGTTTTTAATAAAATTTCGTACAATTTTATTAAAATAAAATGTTTATATAACAGAAACTCTGTGTGTTTTTATTCTTACATTACAAATTAAAAATAAAAAAGTATTAAAACAAAAATAAAAATAGAAATAATAAATAAAAAGTAATAAAACAAAAATAAAAAATATAAAAGAAAACATAATGTTAATAAATATATGAGTTAAAACAGTAAAGCAGTGAGTTAAAGCAGTAAAGCAGAGAGTTAAAGCAGTAAAGCAGAGAGTTAAAGCAGTAAAGCAGTAAAACAAAAGCATACTAATCCCCCTTGGTGTTAGGTCACACCTCTATTGATTTACTGATTTACTGTTTTAAGGTATGTAATGTTAATAAATATATGAGTTAAAGCAGTAAAACATATGAGTTAAAGCAGTAAAGCAGAAAGTTAAAGCAGTAAAGCAGAAAGTTAAAACAGTAAAGCAGAAAGTTAAAGCAGTAAAGCAGAGAGTTAAAGCAGTAAAGCAGAAAGTTAAAGCAGTAAAGCAGAAAGTTAAAGCAGTAAAGCAGAAAGTTAAAGCAGTAAAGCAGAAAGTTAAAGCAGTAAAGCAGAAAGTTAAAAGCAGTAAAGCAGAAAGTTAAAGCAGTAAAACATGAGTTAAAGCAGTAAAGCAGAAAGTTAAAGCAGTAAAGCAGAAAGTTAAAGCAGTAAAGCAGTAAAACAAAAGCATACTAATCCCTTAGGTGTTAGGTAACACCTCTATTGATTTACTGATTTACTGCTTTAAGGTATGTAATGTATGTGAGTTAAAGCAGTAAAGCAGTGAGTTAAAGCAGTAAAGCAGTGAGTTAAAGCAGTAAAGCAGTAAAACAAAAGCATACTAATCCCTTAGGTAACACCTCTATTGATTTACTGATTTACTGCTTTAAGGTATGTAAAGTATATGTTTTTAATAAAATTTCGTACAATTGTAGTAAAAATGAATGACTCATAGTATATTTGAAAAGAAATTCTTTGAATAGTTTACATTGATATCATATTTTTCGTTCACGCGGTAATATTGCGTCTGCGGACGCACGCGGCGGCGGTTACGCGGTAATATTGCGCCTGCGGGCGCACGCGGCGGCGGTTACGCGGAAATATTGCGCCTGCGGGCGCACGCGGCGGTTTCGCGACGGGGCTCACCTGCGGACGCGGACTCTGAAACGTTTGCGGTCACTGTCTCAAATGTGTAGCTCTTTAGATATATATTCAGTCGTGGTATAAGTGTTAGAAAAATACTAACTCATAGTAGGAAGCATTCTAGCAACTTGTAATATACACCATTCGATTCCTCATACCTTATAACCTAGGGGTAGACACCCATATTAGGGCTATTCTAGGCTCAGGGGAGGCTAGAAAAGGCTTGAAAAAAGTGGCACTCAGTTGGCACTATGTGGCACTCACTTGGCACTATGTGGCACTCACTTGGCACTCATTGGCACTCACTTGGCACTCATTGGCACTCATTGGCACTCACTTGGCACTCACCTGGCACTCACCCGGCACTCATAGAATAATCATAGAACACTAATAGAACATCACTAGATACATACGTTCAAGTTAGGAACGAAATATGTGACGGGTGGGACACGAGTGGCCAAAAATTGGCGTGGGCCAAAATTGACCCATGGTATATGGCAAGGTCAAGGCCGAAATATCATGGTCAAACAAGGTTAAGACATCAAAAAGGGCTAAGCCCCTAAAGGAAGGACAAAAAAATTACCGTGGGCCAAAATTGACATGGTATCTGTCAAGCTTTTTAGGGTAGGTCCATACATGCGTACAAGTTAGGAACGAAATATGTGACGGGTGGGCCACGAGTGGGCAAAAAATTGGCGTGGGTCAAAATTGACCCATGGTATATGGCAAGGTCAAGGCCGAAATATCATGGTCAAACAAGGTAAAGACATCAAAAACGGGCTAAGCCCCTAAAGGGTAGCCAAAAATTACCGTGGGCAAAAAATGACCCATGGAAGACCAAAGGGTTGGTCGAAAAAATTAGGGTGGGGTACGTACAACGGTTGCTTACGCAACCGTTTGGCGCAACCCTTCTTCGAAGGGTTGCAAAAATTAGGGTTGCCAAAAAATTAGGGTTGCCAAAAAATACCGTGGGCCAAAAATGACCCATGGAAGACGATAGGGTTGGTCGAAAAAAGTTCAAGGCCAAAAAAGGTGAAGGCCAAAAAAGGTCAAGGTCAGGTAAAAATTCGAGCTCAAAAAAGGTCGCGGTCAAAAAAAGTCAGGGGCAGGTAAAAAAAATTTAGGTCCGGAATCCATCTCCTACTACTGAGGACCAAATTTGCTCCCAAATTAAAGGTTGACATGTCTCGATTAGATAAAATAAAAGAAGAAAGGATTTTCCAGACTTTTCCTATAGAGTGAATGAAAGAATGAAAATTACGGTCAAGTTTGGGGTCAGTTATTTGGACATAGAAATTGTGACTATATATAGACTGTTGTTGAAAGACTAACCGTAAGAATCCTCCAAAGGAGGATGTATACAATTA
This sequence comes from Trachelipus rathkii, assembly GCA_015478945.1. NCBI lineage: Eukaryota > Metazoa > Arthropoda > Malacostraca > Isopoda > Trachelipodidae > Trachelipus > Trachelipus rathkii. Next base: position 20,847 of record JABUQX010141255.1, read on the forward strand.
AAGAGTTCGAAAGAGAGAAACATATCAGTTGGGAAGTGAGAAAGAGAGTGGAGAGTGTTAGTGAAGAAGTTAAGAGTTGATAAGGTGATAAAACCTAGATTCCACCCTGTAAAGATAAGTTTTAGAAGAAGAGCCACAAAAGATATAAGAAATGTACACCATACAAATACAAATGACACTCCTATACATAATAAATCTTGGGTTTGAGTGAGGTAGCTCTAAAGGCATGCATGCATGCATGCCTAGTCTCTTAGAAGATGATGCACTGATAAAGTAACTTGAATATTTTAAGAAAGTATATGGAAATATCAAAAATATTAAGGGTTGAGAGAAGTTTGAGATTATATTTGTGTGGATAATTTTGTTGAGAAGGTAGATAGAGAAATAGATTTTTTGAGGCGTTGAAAATAACTGTTTTACTTGTCCCAGTTTAGAAAAGAAAGAGAAATATCAATGGTCAGCTTCTCCAAACCCTACTTCTAAGCAACATTACTTGCAGGTTGAGTAAGATCAAGAGGTGAAGTATAGAGAAAGAGAGGTGATGTCCAACAAAAATAATATTAGAAAATTATAATAAATACCGAGATTGTTGCAGAAATAAACCATGAAAGATACTAATGCACCAAAACAATTTCCAGCGATTCATTATCAGAAAATTTCCAAACCAGGGTCAGAGAACCGACAATTTCCAAACTATAACAAAACAAAAACAAAAACAAAAAAAATGAAATGACAATGTGAAAAGATAAACAATAACAATATTTTTTTTATTAAGTAAAAGAGAGAGTACTAATTAATATAAAGAGGTGCAGTCTCTAAAAATTGTAAAATTTTACCTTTTACCTTTAAGGGTATTGATCCACAAATAAATTACCATATATATATATAATATAGTAATATATATCTATATATATATAACATATATGCTCTGTAATAACATATGTGCAATATCTTAACCAGTAACATATGTATGCATAGCTATCGCTATCTTCTTTCCTGCTGTACATATAAGGAGAGAGAAAAATCATAAAACCTTTGGATTTAAAATTAAAAAAAAGGCAAAAAATGAGATTTGCTAATAATAATAATAATAACAATAATAATAATAATAATAATAAGCAAAATAAAAAAACATAAACATTAATAACAATAGCAATAACAGTAACTAATAATAATAATAATAATAATAATAATAATAATAATAATAATAATAATAATTATGAATTATTATAATAATAATAATAAGAATAATAATAAAAAGAATAACGAAAATAAAAATAATAAAAAAAATATGTAATAATAATAATAATAATAATAATAATAATAATAATAATATTAATAAAATAATAATAAAAATAATAATAATAATAATAATAATAATAATAATAATAATAATAATAATAATAATAATAATAATAATAATAATAATAATAATAATAATAATAATAATAATAATAATAATAAAATATTCAATTTCAGCCTCAAAAATTAAAGCCTTTCTTACTTTTTTTCTCCTTTTTATTCTTTTTTTTTTTTTTTATAATTTATTCATTTATTTATATTTTAAATTCGGAAAATCTCGATTTGGGACATTCTATTCGGTCGTGAATATTTTATGGCTTCCTCGTTGAAGTAATTTATTATTCAGGTTCGTTTCCAGGTCTTGTTATAAGACACATACACATATATATATATATATATATATATATATAAAAATAATATATATATATATCTTTTCATATATATATATATATATATATATATATATATATATATATATCTATATAACTATATATATATATATATAAATAAATATATATATATATATATATATATATATATATATATATATATATATATATATATATATATATATATATATATATATATATATATATATATATATTAAATCACTAATTTAATGAAAACACATTCTTCGAATAACTTCCATACTTTCCTCACCAAGAACATTATCAAACAGACGAATAACACCAGAATTTGAAAAACAATAAATATGCTGAAAAGTAAAAAACACGAACAACCAACAAACATATGCTCATGAATCCATCAAAAACCCAAACTCACAAAAATCCCAATCCACCAAACAACACGCAAACATTCTTGCAACTTACTTTGCAAAACAAAGTCAAAAACCAACACACCCTCAAAACAGGAAAATCATCAAAGCCCACAAGAATATAAAATCCAACCACGAACCGACAATAGAAATAACCGCAACTGACCTAGAAAACACTACAAAGACCCTTAAAAACTCACCATCAACAGGCCCAGACAACATCTCAAACAAACACTTCAAACACCTAGGAAACACAGCTTTAACCCAATTTGCACAAATATACAACAGTTCCATCAACCTAAATTTCATTCCCCTTATCTAGAAAAAAGTTATCATTAAATCCAAGCTGAAATAGGGAAAAGACCCCTCTAACCCTTCATCCTATCGTCCCATCTCTCTATTATCAATACTATGCAAACTTCTAGAAAAAAAATCATACTGAACAAAATAACGCAACATATCACCAAACGCAAGTTACAACACGGCTTCAAACAAAACCATTCAACAACAACCGTTCTCATAGACATCATCCAACCCACAATCAATGGTCTAAACATAAACCTACTAACAAAACAATAATTTTAGCAATCGGTATTAACAAAGCCTTTGATACAGTACCCAAACATAACTTAGTCCACAAAATAACAAAATTAAATATCACCACAAACCTAAAGAAATTGATTTCTAACTTCCTATCATGAAGAACAGCACAAATACAAACAAACAACACAAAATCCCGAACAGTAAACATCAATAACGGAGCGCCCCAAGGTTCAATCCTGCCCCCCACATTATTCAACTTATTCACAGCCGACCTCCCACAACTATAAATAGACCACATAAACATAACAACTTACGCGGACGACATCACCATAGGCACTATACATCAGAATCTAAACACTGCCACAAACCTGACGCAACAATACATCAATCAAATTCAAACATGGCTAACGACAACAGAATGTCCTCCTCACCAAACAAATCATAAATCACTTTTATCACCACTGACCACCAACTTAGCACCACATACCCCTAAATCTACTTAAATAACATAGCCATATCCTTCAACAAAACTCCCAAAATTCTAGGAGTAACACTTGACACTCATCTCACCTTTACATAACACATAGACAACATAAACTTCATCAGGAAACAGGAAACTAAACATATTAAGAACTATCGCCGGCACAGACTTCACAAACGACAAACAAACATCCACTACCATATACAAACAACACATACGTCCAACTCTAAACTACACCCCTCCAACTTGACACCCACTACTGACTAAAAACAACATAAAGAAACTCCAAACAATACAAAGCAAAGCACTATGAATCACAACAGGATGTACATCAATAATACTACTACAACAACACCTACACGAAGAAACCAAAGTACTACCCATAAGCATACACCTGGATATGATAGGCACACAATTCTTTGTCAAAACTCAAACACCCCAACATCCATGCCACAATGCCTTCTCCAATTCCATGATTCCCATCCACCACAGAATTAAACAACCTCCTTCTTCACCGGCTCTACTTTACAAACAAATCCTTAACAACATCCACCTCCACTAAACTTATCATACACCAAAGAAATCCACACGACACTAACAGAAACTACCTAAGACGCAGACCACCAAACAATATATTAAACAAACACCCACCAGAAATAGCACCAGAATTTCAATTCCCTTCCAAGAACTAGTCAGTTATCCTTCGTCAAATTAAGATGCTGCCACCACCCAAACCTACAAAAGCTACAATACTACAAACACAGATTCAACGTCAACTAAACCACTACAAATATCTGTCCAAACTGTAACCAAGTCCCGAAAACCTACTTTCTACTCACCTGTCAATCTAACCAAGAGTAAACTGTTATTTCGCAGCCCCCTGGACTGGGAGAATCTGTGGACGAGGCCGGTTGCGGCGGCGGGGTATTTGGATGCGGTATGGCAGCTCTGAAGACAGGGTGGTCAGGGTGAGAAAGTAAGATGCTCACTATATATATATATATATATATATATATATATCTTTATATAACAGCACTTGTAGTATGTAGCCTTAATAAATATACTCTCCATAATAATAATAATAATAATAATAATATATATATATTTATACTTGCTGTATCCTTAATCAATAATATTGTAAGCAAGGCACCACTCCACTCTCTTCAATTCACCATCGGTCTAACAGCACTCTGTACCCCTACCTCAATTTTCTTTCATCATCCATCCATGCTAGAAGGTAAATAACCAAAGGGAACAACACAGCTCCCTGCCTCGCTTCACTATTAATATTAAACCAATCAACTCAGCTCAGTTATTCTTACACGCTTCGGTATCGTCATGCATACTTTTTGATTACATTTCAGGGTCTTCCACCAACTCCATATGTCACACTAACACACTGACACAGGGAGCTTCCTATTAATCCTGTCATACACGCCTGCTGCAGTCCATAACTAAATAAAAGTTTCATCTCTCTCTCTCTCTCTCTCTCTCTCCTCTACTCTCTCTCTCACCTACTCTCTCTTTCTCTCTCTTTCTCTCTTTCTCTCTCTCTCTCTCTCTTAACATATTTCTTCTTCCTTCCAGAACATGCTATTCTTTTGCTTGATTTCAATGTACCTTTCTTCAATTGTGTCCATTTTAATAAATGTCACTGCTCAATCTCCTTATAGCAGCAACTTTAACCTCTTTTCCTCCAAATATATTTCACATACACTTTACTTTCGAAACCCTACCACTCACATTTGGTACATTCAACTACGTCTCTTTCTTACTTTTTACCTCTTGCATCACCTCTTCAATTCCACCATTCTCCTATTAGCACAATTCACTTTTTCTGTTTTGCTTTTTCCCATATTTCTGTTTAAACATATACTTTCAAACAACTTTAGCTAATTAGTTTCCAGGGTGTTTAGTTTCATCTTGTTCTAATTCCATGACTTAGCTTATGGTGCTCTACGTACAAAATATTTCGCCTTATAAACCTGTTCATTTTGATTTTCTCTACCCTTCTAATTTTCTCCACTTCTTTCCTTTTCCCATTCTTCTCCATCAATGCACTAACTAAATTAAATATAAAATATTCCTATAGTCCCATCCCAACCCCCTCACTGATTTAACATCCATCACATACTTCAACTTCTCCTTCTTCACAACACAAATCAAGAATATTCTTCAATTAGACGTCATTTCTGCCTACACCAACTCTCGTATACTTATGGCAATACTTGTGCTTGAAGAATGTATTACTACGCACCTTAGCTATATTCTCCACACGAAATCGGCGTTCGCTACTACCATTCTTGACTTTCCTGCTATCAGAAAACTGTCATGCCATCAATTTTCAATCACCTATCAAACCATTTAAGTTGCCCAACACAATTATTCTGAAACCCCGCTCGTCCCACCCAAAACAACATCTCACACTCCTCATCCTAATAGGATGAATCATATGCTGAAACCACACATATCTTAACATTCTCAAACTTAAGTTTAAGTATTAATATAATGTTCTAACACATTACCAAACAAAATTTACCAAAGCTTTATCTCACCAATCACGTATTAGAATTAACAATATCTTCTATCCACCTCTCATTCCTCACCTCTTCAGCATACTCACATCTCACCCTACATCATTCTTCTTTACCATATCCTTTCATCTATGTTTTCTACTCACCGCAAGCATATCAAGTTTACCCTTTTTTAAATACATCCATCACCTTTCTCTTCTTCTCCTCATCATCTATTCCTCTACCATTCTATGTTTCCAGACGTTCCATACAGCTTCACCGGCAGATACAAGGTTTTTATCAGCGATCACTACCAGGTCTGAGGCATGCATGAGCATTCCTGCGGCTAAATAAGAGGTGATGAGAACCCAACCCAGTTACCACTGTCCTTTTAGTCACCTGTTACGACACGCAGAGGGTACGTTATGGAAACTTTTTCTTCCCCCTTTCCCTCCTCCTCCTCCTCCCCCTCCCTCCCTCCCCCTCCTCACCCAGGGATCTACCTCTTTTAGTCTCCCCTTTTCGAAAGGTAGAGCGTACGTTGCGTAAATTCTTTCTTCTCCCACACCCAATGATGGCACCATGCGCGCCAACAGCAATATGCCGCCCAGCGCCAGCCAGCCAACCATGCCCGCCAGCATTGGCAAAACCTTAGCCCAGCCAGCGCGCATGGCCACTCCGCTGCCATAATGGCATATATGCTGTAGCCGCAGCGCTGCTAGCAGCCCCGGCGAGAATGGAGCCGGCGATCCATCATGCTGGCAACGCCTTGCTCACTGTATATATCACGTAAAAACCAGTCTTACCGCGGGTTGCTTTCTGGTCGATAAAGTATGACGTTAGCGCAATCACCCTATGAAGATTTGCACATTGATTTTTTCAGAAATCCTCTTTCACACCCAGGCACTGCTCTTACCATGTATACGGTTGTAGGATATTTGAAGGTGAGTACCTATATATACTCTATACCTGCTATATATATATATATATATATATATATATATATATACTACACCTTATATATATACAATATATATATATATATATATATATATACCTATATATATGTGTGTGTGTGTGTGTGTGTGTGTGTGTGTGTGTGTGTGTGTGTCCCAGCAAAAAATTCCAGTAGGTTCCAGCGGGTTTTAAGATAAATTATCTTAAAACCCACTGGAACCTGGAATTTTTTGCTGGGGTGTGTGTATGTGTGAGGTTATGTGTGTGTGTGAGTTTGTGTGCGTGTGTGTGTTCACTCCCTCACAATTATGAGCTTTCGTTCATCTAGCTACTGTTTTCTATCCTAAATAGAAAGATTTAAAAATATATTGATTCTTTTAACCTTACCTCAGATGGACAAGAATGGCTTTCATAATGGAATACTCAACTGGTGATTCTTGGTCGAGGAGTTTGTAATATTTTTTGACGTCTCACACACACACACCAGCTTAGGCTCCATTATTATAAAATATTCGGCTCCGCTCCAGCTCCACCTCTATTAAAATTGTGTGACTCCGACTCAGTATTAATTATGGTGATCTTCTTTTCCTGTTTTCTGACTCTTGGTCATTTGCATTCTATATTTCGGTGAATAATCTAAGGTATGCTCTAACCAAAGCAAACTCCATCACGAGCACGAGCACGATCGCGAGCATATGCGAGAGCACGAGCGAGATCAACCCATCAGATGATTGAGTTAAAAGACAACTCACCTAATCGCGTGCAGTTCACTCCAACTAATCGGCTATATACGCTGTCAATATGAGCAGTCAGGCGAACCAATTTTGCTATTATTCGCTTGGTTAGCTTAAAAGTGATCAACCCAATATACGAAGTTTTGTCAAGTAATTAGTTTTGTTTGATGTTTGTTATCTAATTTTGTAACAATTAGCATTCGCTTTGGACAAACCTTTATTGTTTCGTCGACATTATCAAAAGTTCTCCAAAAATTCTCATAAAACTTTGATTTTTTTAAACCTTTAATTTTCATTATCTATATTTAACTTTCTCCATGATTTTCTTTTGAGTCGCTACATAGCTAGCAAACAGGGTTGTGCAATCGGAATTAAAATCAGGTTCTAATGCCTTCTGAAGTTAGAATCGGGATTGTAGTTCTGGTTTAAGGTCTTCTGGAACAAGAATACTGATCAGAATCTGTTTTGAGAGCATTCTGGAACCGGAATCGGGATCTGAGTTCTAGTTTGGAAATAAGAAATTAAAATCGGAACAAGGATCTGATTTTTTTTTTTTTTTTATTTTAAAAAGTTCACACCTCACGGGCATAGCCCTATTCAAGGAGGGGAACTTTCTAGGTAATTTCTACCTAGGATCCGAATCCGCGACCTTGCCATGCGACTCCGTCGCTCTACCGTTTGTGCCACGGTAACCTCTTCCACAGTCCTGATAATAAACAATAATCCACTAAGTATAATAATAGCGACATACCTCAGGGTTATGTGTAAGTTGTTTTTATTTGTTTTTGTTTTTTTGTTTTTTAATTTTGTTGTGTATGTTTGCTTATTTTATGCCTTTGTCTTGTTTGTGTGTTGTATGGGTTTTGTTGTGTGTATTGTGTATTTGTGTAGGTTCTTTGTGTTTCGGTGTGAGTGGATGTTGTGTGTTGTTTGTATTTTGTTTTGTGTGTTTAATATGAGTTTTTTTCCTGTCCATTTCCTTAACCCTGTGTCTTCTGTTCATTTAAGTATCTTACATCACCATTTTTCATTTATGAAAAATAAACAACCAAACGGAAATATTCTTAATTATATGATAGTGGCCCTAAAACAAGTGACCTTTCTTGTATATGTAATTGGGACAAGGAAAGCATGGACCATTGAAATGCCTTAAATTAGGACTGGCCGAAGAACCGGTTCCGGTGCGGTGCGGTGCGGTGCGGTGTGGTACACAATTTCAGTGCCCCGGTGCGGTGCTGTGCGATGCTGTGCGGGGCCAAAAATTCCGGTGCTCAGCCAACCCTAAACTCATACCTTACATTGATACTCAATCTTCCACATAACATCTTCAAAAACTCAAAAACTCAATTACTTCCCTGACTTTAAAACGTCATTGATAAAACTCCGCCCACTTTTGTTAGCATATGTTTGGAGTTTCAGAAGTTAAAAAAATTAGAATTAATTTTCAAATTTGAGAAAGTAACAGAACTTTATGGTCGCGTTCTTTATTTTAATTTCAATTTATTTTACTTTTTACTTTATATATATATATATATATATATATATATATATATATATATATATATATATATATATATATATATATATATATATATATATATATATATATATATATATATATATATATATACCCTTTTATAACATATCAAATAATAAAAAGAGAATTTGAAGATACAATGCATTGCACACACTAAGATACAAATGCATGGCAGGCAAACATTTCTACCCTTTAGGTCAGTGATTCCAAAGTGAATTACAAGGGGTTTTCTGGGAAATTACAACCCTGAAAGTTTCACATTTTGTTCCCAGTTTGGAGCAAGAATAAACTATTTTACTAAATTTTCAGTTT
>JABUQX010141256.1:0-10000 GCA_015478945.1 Trachelipus rathkii
CGAAATTTTTTTTAAAAACGGCATTCCTAATATACAAATGGGCAATTTAGTAGTTAGAAATTCTACATCATAAGTTCTCTTTAACCCAAAATCAATTGTAACAATTTCGCGCGAGTATATGTCAATTACGGTATCATTTGCTGCTTTAATTTGACCAATAATCGATACATTCAGGTCTCCATCCATAGGGAGTAAATTGATCTCACTCCCACTATCTAAAATAAAGACTCTTTTTGATATTTTATCAACAATTGTATAAAGTTTATAATTTCTTACATTATTTAATACCGACAAATTATTTATGACCTGATTTTCTCCAGTCGGAGCATCCGTAATTAATATATTTTGTGAGCCGCTATACGCCAGCGTGGGTATCGTATGGGTCACATCGATACTCTTGTCAATAGTCGGAATACTCAGAGCTTCATTGGAAGAAGGATGACCTTCTTGTACATGCCATAGAGCGCTTTGCTCGATACTCTTAAAATTACTCAAAGCTACAGTATTATTATTATTATTATTATTATTATTATTATTATTATTATTATTATTATTATTATTATTATTATTATTATTATTATTATTATTATTATTATTATTATTACTCCCATTAGAATACCAAACATACCTATTATTATTCAGATTAATATTATTATTAAACCTACTATTAGACGCATGCCAATTATTTACTATAGCAGAATCCCCATAATTAAAAATACGACCATTTTCATCTAAAATATTCACCTCCCCCTCTAACTCCTGTTCGAGGGGGGATCTGATGCGTTTCCCTGCCTTCTTTGGGGATGAGACTCATGGGCTGGCCGACTTTCTCCATTTGGCGGGAATACCAAAGAATACATAGGACAAAATTCCGAATGACAGGTGTAACTTCTATGTAAAAATCTGGAGTGTGGTTTACATAACTCGCCTAACAACTCCGCATTTACAGTGTTGCCTTGTTTACGTTCTCTAGGAGCATTTCTTCTATTTTGAAATGATGGTTGTTCTTCTGTACGAGTCGGTTTGGCAGCGGCCTCACTCAGCTGTCCAGCGACCTTGGTGAGAGACTTGAGAAGCCCTTTCATCTCCCGAAAGAACTCTTTGTTGACTTTAGCCTCTTCTGAAACTGGGGAATTGTTGTTGTTGTTGTTGGTATTTCGACTCTCCTCATGTGATCCTCTCTCGTGTGTTGGGAACTGTTCTCCTTGAAGATGATTCACGGCCCCCCAATATTCTCTCCCCCTTCTCTCGTGGGGGGTTTCGTAGTCATTCCTATAAAAGTTCTTATATAAGTTATCTGCTACTTTTGTAATTTTTTCTAGACTGCTATCGTCTGCCAGAGTCATTAAACTTTCTTGTATGCGAGATGGAAGCTCGTTAATAAACAATTCATGAACAAAAGGAGCACTGTTTTCCGCAAGCAGATCAAATCCTATTCTTCCCATAACATCACGGACTCTTGCCAAATAAACTGAAGGGAGTTCTTCTTTTTTTCTTCCTTTTTTGAAAATCTCACTGATTTGACTTCTCAGGTTGGGAGCGTAAGCTTCCTCTATCGACGCAATTAACTTTTGAAAGCAATCTCCCCCAATGGAAATTTGATGGTTGCTACAATATCATGGGGAAGGACTGAAGCCAATATTCTTACGCGTTCCTTTGGATCGTCCACTCCATTAAGTTTGAAAACGGTAATAGTAGTGTGTAACCAAGTCATCATATTACGCAAATCTAACTTTGGAATAGCGCCAATAGGCAGACTGGTCTTTGGAGTCCCCCCCAACGAGGGGGAGACTGTGGGGGTAACAGATCTTGCTCGTAGCGGGGTATGAAGGTCCTGACTTCCTTCCCCATCGGAGTTCGAATTTTCTTCTCTCCGAATTGGAGATTTGGGGGAAGAGGGGGAGACGTTCGAAGTTTTTGCAGATGCTTTTGGTGTAGTACTTGATTTTCCCCTACCCCTCCCGGTCTAAACCAGGAGATCTTTAGCCAGACTAGGCATATTAAAATTCACTCTTTCTGCCACGTTTTCTTTTTTTCTTTTTCTTTTTTTTCTTTTGCCGGTGATATTCTATTTGAAAAGAAGTAGACTCTTTTCTCAAGACTAGCAGCTTTTAAAATAAGGATTCTTCACTTCATTCCTTATATGAAAATAAAGTTTATGAAAGAGCTATCTACCAACGCACTAAGACTTTATTTTGTTAACAAAAAATTTTTCACAGTATATGGGTCACTTCACTTAGCTCTTTTTTTGGTTTTTTGCACTTCCACTTTCAATATCACCACTATTTTTTTTTTGTTATGTCGCCCCCTAGATCAGAAAGGGGGGTTTTTTGTCACTGTACTGGGGTCCACCAAAGCTATGTACAAAGACTGATCTCTATAATGATTAATTGGCCCTATTCAAGAGATCACTTTGATATAGCAAATAATAAAATAGTTTTGGAATAGTGAAACGTTCTTTATTTATTTCTTTATTAATTATGTCTAATGACTAGCTTTACACATGAACACACACATTATAAAAGGAATGGCTTCACAGTTCAAATTTAATTGTTTTTAAAATACTTTCAATTCATAATTTCCATTACAATATGATTTTTATGACCGAAGGCAGCGTCAAGATGTTTCACTTTCCTGATCTACATTTCTAACTTTGAACTCTGCCAGTTTTTGGCACAGGCGTTTGGGAACCAGAGGCACCTCGGTGACCTTGGATATATACACATCAAGAAAGAAGGCAACAATTATTTCGGCTTTTACAACAGGACTTATACAAGGTTTTCTTCCAACTGTGTACCAGAAATCTTGGTAGCACTTACATATATCCTTTATAAATTTTATACAATGTAACGAGTACGGTACATATATATATATAGTAGCAGCAGTGGTATGTAGTCTGCCATTATATTGCACGTACTACCAAATATATAATGATGGTGATTCATTTCTTCATGCTATCCATCCATATATAGTAGCAGTGGTATGAGATGCCAATTGATGTAGATGTAATACCATACATGAATAAATCTTTCTTTAATTTTAACCAGAGAGCTGAAAAGAAAAAAATGAAAGTTCATCTGAAGATATAATCTGTGAGTTCTTCCGTAGAGAGCGTGGTTAGTTATCATAGTGTCGACGGAAAAAGTCACGTTAGGCTTGTAGGCCTGGGTATTAACTATATGACTGATATTCCTGTCTCCGCCGATCTGAGTGGTGTTTGAAGTTTCTTGGTTATTATGACACTTTGAAATTGGTATAGGTGTCAACGGAAATTGTCGTGTTAAACTGGAACTGGGAGGCCTGGGATTGACGGTATGACTTGTTCCTGTTTCCACCAGTCTGCATGTTGCTTAAAGGTTTTAGTTAGTGTAACATCTTGAAATTAATATGAGCGACGACGGAATCAGCCATGTTAAGCTGAGACTGGTAAGCCTGGACATTAACAGGGTGACTGATGGGCGGGTCATCACTGCATGATGCTTGAATTTTCTTCTTTGATGTGGTCTTCTGCTGGGAACTGCTGCGGTTTGCTGTCTGCTTCCTTTCTCAGGGAGATCAGGTTTTTAGGAGAAGTATATTGTCAGAATCATCTTGAATTTTCCTTTTTCTGTTACGAACTTTTTCCTGTAGAGTCCTTAGAATTCCGAAGGAATCTTTTGAGAAGGTTGTCTTTGAAAGTGATGATTATTCTTCTTGCCTTCTGCTTAGGGCTGCTGGTGTTCTACAAACGTCTTCTTGAACGGGTGTTTTTACTGCTGAGACCACCAATTATGTTGTAGAAGAAGAGACCAATTCTGTAGTGGCAGAAGTGTTGGGAGTAATATCTTCTTCCTCTTTCGTCACTGGTAGGTCTAGTTGCCAGTACTACCACTCTGATGATAAAATAAATGCCTTCCCATCCCATGACAATTCTATTCTAACCAATTGCATCATTGTACTTCAATCATTTAAAGATATCATTATGATAATCAGCAAACACTTGTTTGTTATCCTCTCGTAATAACTTTGAAGAGAGTATTAATATCCTCAGACAATGACAAAAAAACAAAACTCTAGCTCATTCAAGACTTAGTCCCTTTGAATCCACCAATGATTTAATTCCACCAGCCACCTTCCCGCTATCACAACCTTTCTACTATTGGTACTCTGCATCATCCATTTCTTATATTCCAAAATATAGCCTAAATATTTAAATTCAGATACTTGTTCCAATTCCTGCTCCCAATTCAACAAGATTTCACATGGTTGACTCTCCTTACTCACCACAATAACCTTACGCTTATCAACATTTACTTTCAAACCTCTTCTTTTACACACCCTCGCCAAACCACTCTACCAATACTCTCTGAACTTTCTTCAGATTCACTACAGAAAACAAAAATCATCAACGTACAATAAGCAGGGCACCCTCCACTCTCTTCTATTCCTCATCAGTCCAACACTTTCCCCTACCACTCCTACCTTTAATTCTTTCATCACTACATCCATATACAAATTAATTCAATAGCCCAGAAGATATAACACATCCCTGACTTACTCCAACATCAACGTTAAACAATTCACTTTCAACTCCATATATTCCTATTCACTATCGACATACAGTATACAGTATATATATATATATATATATATATATATATATATATATATATATATATATATATATATATATATATATATATATATATATATATATATATATAAAATAACATCTCTATATAATATACTCATATCATACATAATAATACATATATATGTATATAATATGTATATACGTATAATAATAATAATATAATAATAATATGTATATACTAATAATATAATAATATCATAATAATAATAATATATATATATATGTAATAATAATAATATATATATATATATATAATAATATATATATAATATGATGAATAATATGTATATCTGTTTTTATGTATATGTGTGTACTTAGCAGGTATTAATATATATAATATGTATATATATATATATATCATCTTATAATATATTATGTATATATGTATATCTTTCGTAATGGCCAGCTGTTTGCTCATAATATATATATGTATGTATAATAATAATATATAATATGTAATAATAATAATAATATGTGTATGTATATATATACATATATATGCTTTATATTTATACTATATAATATATATAATAATAATATATAATAATATTATATATATATGCATGTAATATGTATAATAATATATGTATAATATGTATCGCGCATGTAATAGCAACCAATAATAATATATATATATTTATATGTTGTTATATATATAATATGTATATAATAATAATATATATATACCATATATAATATAATATAACATATATATATATATATGTATATGTATATAATAATATATTAATATAATAATAATATTATATATATATATCTTTACATATATATGTAATATATATATAATAATAATATCATAATATAATAATAACTAATAATATTAACTTAATATATATATATATATATATAATAATAACATAATATACATATATATATATATAATATATATATTCATAATAATATAATAATATATATGTATATATATATATATATATATATATATATATAATAATAATAATACATATAATATATATATAATAATATATATATATAATAATAATAATAATAATAATAACCATAACCATATGTATGTATATATATTATATAATAATATATATATAATAAATAATATATAATATATAATATAATATATAATATATATATATATATGTATATATATATATAATATATATATGATTATATATATTTATATATGTATATACATATATATGTATATATATAATAATAATAATAATAATAATATATAATATATATATATATCATAATAATAATAATAATATAATAATAATATATAATGTTTATGCATATGTTCTATAAAATGTTGTATATGTAATATACATATGTAGCCATATCATATATATGTATATATAATAACTAATAAATATAATAATAATACAATAATATCATATATATTATATATACATATATCTTATAAATATATATATGGAAATAATAATAATAACTAATATGCGCTAATAATAATAATAATAATAATATATACTATCCATCTCTGTATGCTCATAATATATATATGTATATGTATATATGTAATATGTAATATATGGAATTATTGTAATAATATCATATATATCATATATGTAATAATATATGTATGTATAATAATATGTATAATATGTATAATATGTATAATAATAATAATATGTATATATATATATATATATAATATGTAATATATTATAATATATATATATAATATGTTATATATATATATATAATATATGTAATATATATGTATATATGTAATAATAATAATATATATATGTAATAATATATATATATATATATATTTCATATATATATATATATATATATATATATAAAGCATTATAGAATTTAATTGGTAATTTATTTTGTTTATCATTAGTAACTAATTCATAAATAAATGACCAATTAAATTCTATAATGCTTTATCAAACTTGAAGAAGAACAATAATATTATCGTCACTAGAAGCGACAAAGGTAATCAAATTGTAATAATTGACCACATGGATTATATAAATAAATGTAATAATATTCTCTCCGATGCTAATACATACATTAAACTTAATAATAATCCCCTTATAAATTCCCAAAATAATTTCAATAAAAATCTCAAACTCATTTGAACACAAACACCTGATATCCATAATGTTAATAAATCTTACATGACTAAATTAGCATATTTTTATGGACTTCCCAAAATACACAAACCAAACCACCCTTTACGACCTATCATTTCTAATACAAACTGTGTAACTTACAAACTCTCCTCCTGGTTATCCTCCCAACTTACACCTCTAATAGGCACTATTTCCACCTCTCATCTTTCTAACACTCATGATTTCATACAACGTACACAAACACTTAACCCTACCACACACCAATTTCTAAGCTTTGATGTTACTTCCCTCTTTACATCTGTCCCTGTTCCTTTCACACTTAACTTACTAGAAAAATATATAACAGAAAACAATATCTCATTAAACCATCCTTTCTCTCATAAAAAAACTAATTCTCCTTACTCTCGATCATAGTTTCTTCACTTTCAACAACTCTTTCTACAAACAAACTTCAGGTCTTTCAATGGGCTCTCCTTTATCTCCCACACTTAGCAATATCTTTATGGAGCTCATTGAACATTATTTCATAATCTCCCACCCCCTCCTCCTAAATTCGACATGGCTTCGCTATGTCGATGACATATTCTGCGCAACCCCACTAAACACTAATATTAATAACATTCTCATTTACATAAACAACATACACCCTTCCATATCCTTCACATACGAACTTTCACATAACTCCTCTATTCCTTTCTTAGACACCCTAGTTTCTTGGCAAGACTCAACACATCTCTCTTATTCTATATATAGAAAACCGACTTCTTCTCTATCATACATACATTGGTTTTCCACACACTCTTATAATACCAAACTAGCCACCTTAACCTCTCACTACCTTAGAGCCTTTCGACTTTGCTCCCCCTCTAAACTCCACTCTGAAACTAAATTTCTCTACTTAACTTTTTCCAAACTTAAATATCCTCAATATCACATTAATTTAGCCTATAAAAAAGCAAGAAAGAAATTTTATAATAGTAACCCTCCTCTTTCAAATAACAATACCACTTATCTGCCGATACCTTACAATATTAACCACAATGCAAAAAAACACCTTCCAAAAAATATATGTTTTACTAAAAATAACACTATTCCTTTAAAAAGAATATTTAAACCCCCTAAAATTAATTATCAAGACTCTCAATGTGTTTATAAAATACCATGCCATGACTGTTCTGCAGTATATATCGGAGAGACAACTGATCTAACAAGAAGAATAAAACAGCACCAATATGATCTAAATGATGATACCCTTAACTCCGCCCTTACCACACATAGAAGATTAAAACAACATGGAATCAACATTACGGATACCTCCACCCTCAAACATTGCAACCATACCGCGAAAAGGAAACTATTAGAATCAATATATATATATACAATTTAAAAAACGAAAAAGTGCCGAGCAAATTTAAAATAGATAGTATCCAGAACTCAATTTTATTGGACTCACATTGCTTAAAGGATTTCAAGAAAGAAAACAACAACCAACCATAATATTTATTGTAATTATATTTTGCTTAATAAAAATTTAGTTCCTTATTTTCACTGTCTGAAGGAGGTTCGAGCTATTCTCGAACGAAAGCTAACTTTAGTGAAAAATTTTAATGTTTTAATTATTAATAAACCATAATGTATCATTAAGTAAGATTAAATTTAGTCCAGCCAAGGGTTTATTGTCCTACATATGTAAGATTGTGTTCAAGCAATATCTATAATATATATATATATATATATATATATATATATATATATTATACATATGTAAAGCATATATATATATAACAATATATATCAGCTATATAACTCTCATATATATACTCTAACAATATATATATATATATAAATATATATAATAATATGTAATAATATGTAATAATAATAATAATAATAATATGTAATAATATAATAATAATAATAATAATAATAATAATAATAATAATAATATATATGTAATAATATGTATTTAATAATATGTCATATATAGATAATATGTAATAATGTAATAATAATAATATATATAATATACTTAATAATAATATATATGTATATATATATACAGTATAATATAATAATATATATATGTAATAATAATAATATATAATAATAATAATAATAATAATAATAATAATAATAATAATAATAATATAATAATAATATGTAATAATATATATACAGTATATATATATATAATATATGTATGTATATATATGTGCATCAATATATGTAATATGTAATATATATATATACAACCAACTCAGCCAACCAATAATAATAATAATATAATATATGTATAATATAATAATAATAATACCAGAATGTCCATATAATATATCTAATAATAATAAATACATAATAATAATATAATAATAATAATAATAATAATAATATGTATGTATAATATGTAATAATAATAATAATAATATATATATGTATATGAAATACGTAATGTGTATATATAATATATAATATGTAATAATAATAATAATAATAATAATATTAATAATATATAATATATATAACTAATAATAATAATATATATGTATAATAATAATATAATATAATATATATATATACAGTATTCATCTTTATTTTAATAATAATAATATATAATATATAATATATATATATATAATATATAATATGTATGTAATAATATATATATATATATATATATGTATATGTATGCATGCAGTATATATGCAGTTTAATATATGTAATAATATGTATAATAATAATAATATAATAATAATAATAATATCTATATAATAATATAATAATAATAATAATAATAATAATAATAATAATAATAATAATAATAATAATAATATAATATGTTTACATACAGTATGTATAAGGTATGTAATATGGAAGTAATATGGAAATATAATATAAAAATACATGTATATGTAATATACATAATAATAATAAATATATATAATATAATAATAATAATAATAATAATAATAATAATAACGCATAATAATTGAAAATTTAATAGCAAATATATGTATTAATAACATTTGTAAAAATATATATCATAATTTGAAAGCTTGTTTTGTAACATATTTATTTATAGCAGCCGAACGAAATTGAAATTGAAAATTGAGAAGTTCGTTTTCAGAGACTTATTAATTATTTTTCATATTTTTTTTTCACGATCACCTGATTATAAAAATTTGCCGCCTGAAAATATCCGGAAGACTGTATCCCTTTCATCACTTTCAACCTCCCACCCACAAAATCACACACCTGCGCACACCAATGA
>JABUQX010141256.1:15000-22500 GCA_015478945.1 Trachelipus rathkii
GGTCATTCGGATTTCCTAAATCATATTTTAGAAACATTTGAATAGTATGCATAGATTTTTCATTGGTTGTATCACTTGCAGCTTGAAAATTTATGATATCTCCTTCGTTAAGATGAATGCTTTTTATTCTATTAATTCTAAAATCTGTATCACTATGTTTATATATATCTAAATCTTTAAATTCATCTCCATTGATAAATAACTTCACTAAAATATATCGATCTTCATCTAGAGATGCCAATGTAATTGTATCTATAAATCCTTTATACGGCATAACATAACCAGTTTTCTTCGAAGATGGTCCTTTCATTCCTAATACGAATGGAAACTTTCCTGATTCTAATTTTGAATTTGTTTGAAAAATTATTGTTTCGTAAGCATATGTTTCTTTTTTAAAATTATTTATATTTTCACTAAGAGTTGAAATCTGTTTATTAATCGTTTTTAAGGCGTTTTCAAAACCATCTTTTAACAGAACGTTATTATGCATATCAAAGAGTTGAGATTTTATTTCTTCAACAAATTTTTTAATATGATCACCTTCAGATTGTAATTCAGTTATTGATATATTCATATTTCCCGTCTGTTTTAACATTTTATCAACCTTACTTCTTGTTTCTTTTACTAAATTATCTGTATAAAATTTTGTAGTAACATCGTTTTCTTCTCGAGGATTAGCCGCATTTGCCAGCCTTTTATTTTCGATATCAAAATTACCTTCCTCATCTAAATATTTAAATCCAATTCCTGACAGTCCTGGAGGTCCTGGAGGTCCTCGAGGTCCTCGCGATCCTGGTGGTCCACTTCTTGTTAGAGGTCCTTCACCAAAGTTATTAACACTCATTTATTTTAGAGAAAAAAAGTTCTTGTAGAATTGAGTGAAAATTTAATTTCAATACGGTTACTCCGAAAAGAACGAATAAACACAAATGACCGCAAATAACTTCATTCAGTTTTTGTATTTGATACGTTGAATAGACAATATCGCATTGTATATAATTTTCAAATTCAGTCGGAGGTTGAACACCGAATGAATCGAAATAATAGCATAAGTTATTACAATTCTTAAACCAACATGTCCAATGAGTTCCTGAACCTTTAATTGAATCCAAATTTAAGATTCCAGATTCCTTTTTATTAGATTTTTTTGGAAGAGCATCTCTCATATAAATTCCTTCAAAGTTTGGAATTTTAAGTTGATTAATATATTTCATAAGATCGTATTGACTCAACGCTTTCATCGGAATATTCAACTTTTGTATGGTTTTAAAAATAAACCCTCGCCAGTTTTTCGACGAGGGTATGGTTTTAAAAAAAGACCTTTTCCATTTGTTTTCTTTTTTTCCATTTGAAGGTTATGCCTTCTAGTCTCTTCTAATTGCTTTTGTGCCGTTTTTTTATCATTTACAGTTTTAGCAATAGCGCTAGCTCCACCAGCAAGAGAACCGATTGCACTTGCAGCTGCTAGTAATGTTGGAAGTGTTATTAAAAATCCTCCATGTTTTGCCAAGGCTGTTACTTGTGATATGCTTAATTTTAAATTAAATGGTATACCTTTTAAAAATTTAGCTTTTTGAGTTAGAGTTAGGAGAAGAGATATGTTTCCTTTATCCTTTGGATTGATTCTAAATGATATAGAAGATTTTTTATTTACTGCGTTGTTTAACTTCTTTACCTGATTCGGTGTAAGATATACTTTCATATCGTTGTACGTCATTTATTTAAGAAGAAAAAAGTTATTATATATAAAATTTTATATATAATTTTTTCCATTTTAAATTCTCATAATTCATTGAAAATTACGATAAAATTACGTTAAAATTACATTAAATATGAAGAGGTGGGGGCTGCTACGGCCCCCACCTCGCGTTAGATTCTATTATTTAAAAAGAGGTGGGAACAGTTACTGTTCCCCACCGACGCCATGCCTCGAGGCATGGCGTCGAAATCTATATATATAATTTTTTTATTATTTTAAATATTTTTAATCAAAAGGGGGTGGTGTTTCACCATCCCCTTTAGTACTTTTTATTATTTCTATATTTTATTAGAAGTAAATTGAGTTTTTACTCTTCCACATTCTTAGCATGTACCTCTAAGCATGCTACTTTTATTTGTCATAACCTTTTGAACATTTTCAGTATTTGTTATTTTTCTACAATGAATACAATAATACCTCATTTATTTAAGAGAAAAAAATTAAAAAGCGATATTCATTTTATTTCCATCAGATTGTAGTTTCACAAGTCGATCTGATAATACTAATGCATAAGCCTTTGTAGGTTTTGATATATTTTTCTTAAAAGTTGCTCTTATTTTAATATCTGTAACTGAATTTTTTATTTTTTCAGATTGTCTACTTACATCAAATACTAGCAATGGATACAAATTTTGATATTCTATTAAACTAATAGAACAATTTTCTTTATTAAGTATATGATTAGAATAATCTGATAGCATTTTATAAGCGGTTGTATAATAATTCTCATTAAAATCAAGTCGAAGATCCATTTCTGGATATCTTTCGCTATTTAACTGAACAAAAGCGTTAGTTATATTACAATGATTAAATATACCTCTATTCATAATTTGATTATCACCATTTGTTTCTTGAAAAGCTAAAATTATAAATCGAGGTTTCTCAGATCCGGCTGTAACATTTAATCTCCAATCGAATTGTTGTTGTCCTTGATTTACTTCTATAGATTCACACTGTCTATTCAAAAAATTAATATTTATAATAACTTTATTTTGAATATCTTTATACAGTTTTATTTAATATTCATCTGTAAGTGTTACTTGTTGGATTCTCCATACTATTCTCGATAAAAAATAATTTTACCATCAGGAACTTTATAAGTACCATCATCGTTTTTATCTGACGATTTTAATATAACATCATTGTCATCTTCTTTTCTTCTTAATGTAAGCTGATGTTTTATGCCATAAATTACTTTATCATAATTTTCGCAAAATCCAAATATATGACTTAATGGAATAGCTACACTAAAATTTCCCGATGAGTTCTTAAATAAGTATTTGTGTCTCTCCATATATCCAGAATTATTAATTTTTGGACATACTTTATCACATTTATCAGGTGACCACATAAAATTCATACCTTCTAAATAATTGAGAGGATATGTTAAAAGTCCTTTCATAGTTGATGCTTGTCCAGGATTTGGATATTCTTCCATACTTTTATTTCCAAGTTGATATTCAACTCTTGAAAATAAGTACATGATTCCGTTATTTATTAAATTTATATATAATTCTTTTCCTGATCCAGTTCCAGTTCCAGGTTGATCTTTTTCAAATATTGATCCATCTTCCTTTTTTAAAGATCCCTCGATATAAATATAACTTCTAGAAGGTAGTAAAAATTCATCCTGATTTTGAACTGATATTCTTATATCACTAGGTGTATTTAAATCAACTCCTGTATAAGGTTCATATTCTTGATATTCAAATCTTTTAATTGAATCATCTATTTCTGATGATTCCTTCCAATTTAAATTATACTCCATTTATTATAGAGAAAAAAAGTTTATGTTGATTTTAAATGTAATCGAATAGTTATTTCTTCTCCTCGAAGATTTAATGGTTTATGATATTGATCAGTAAGCCAAATATGAATTAAATTAACAGTTGGAATTGTTATCGGTAGATATACTACTGTATTAGGTCTCTCATTTATTTTATAACCGGGAGGAACATCGGGAAAGAAACTATACAAAATTGGTTTTTGATGTCCATTAAGATAAGAACCTTCTATAATATCACAATTAACTAAGATAGAATTTACTGGTGAAATATTAACAATGTTTTCACTTTCATGTTTTCCAATGCCTTCAATAGCATCCCTACTAAATCCTAAAAGATTTTTAAATGACTTTTCATCGAAATATATAATAAAATTAGCCTTCCTAACATGAATAATACATTTCATAGTTATGTGGTTTGCTTCAATACTGAATGCTTCTGAATGCTTATTTTTAACAAGATGTTCTTGAATGTAATTATTAATCGCTTTGATTTCATAAGCTCCTGTTGGAAATAATATTTCAAAAATTTTACCGTTATATTCATATGCAAATTTATTATTTGATTCATCAATATTTGGTACTGAATTATACGTATTTATATTTAATAACGCTATTTCATGTGTTTTACCCTTTTCTAATTTTAAAGAAGGGTAAAAATTATATTTGAAATCAGATGTATTACTAGATAACACAATGCTCATTTATTATAGAGAAAAAAGTTATTTAAAGATTTTATTATATCTGTATCAAATATACCTAATCTTAACAGTTCATCATTAATAGCTTGTAACTCATTAAATACATTAGTATTACCCGATTGAATTTCTGAAAATAATATTCTATGTTTATTAACAAGCTCATTAGGATCTGAAGGTAAAAATTTAAATCCCGTACCTGATATTTCAGGTACGTCTCCTACACTAGTTCTTCGAGGAGTATCTCCAACACTGCTTCTTCTTGGTGTTCTTACTTTCTGACGTAATTCTGATTTTAATTCATCAAGCAATTTATATTCATCATATATTGGTTTAATAAACATCTTATATTTATCACCCTTATTCGATTTAGCAGTACTTCCATCGTATCTAAAAAACGCTTTAGTTTGAATCATTATTTTCTTATAATTATTATAGTCATTTACGGAAACTTCTCCAGGACTTTTCAAGGTTAGAAGTTTCCATAGACCTTCAGTACCGATGTATTGGGTTTTATCAATAATTAAATTATTACCATCAATTTTAACTGTTGCATTACCTAATTTAAAATTATCACCTCCTTCAGCCATTTTAATACCGAATGCGTTGTCATATTTATTAGGATAATAAATTACTTGCAAATATTTTCCTGCTATTTTTCCTAACTTTGTAAAATTATATCTAGGAGAGCTAGGTGATGCTGGTACATCTTCGATAGCTAAAGGAACTTGACGTGAAGTAAGAGCTGGTAGTGTTGGTTGAGTTTGAAGTATTTCTTTTTGATGCGTAGTTATATCCTTAATCGGTTCAATTAATGGTTGTAGTAGTTTAATATTTTCTTGATAGATATCTTGTTCACCTAATTTTTCGTTTAAAAATCTTTTCTGAAGTTTCTTTCTAATATTTACCAAATCAGATTTTTCTTTAATATTAACATATGCCATTTATTAAAGAGAAAA
Organism: Trachelipus rathkii; assembly: GCA_015478945.1. NCBI lineage: Eukaryota > Metazoa > Arthropoda > Malacostraca > Isopoda > Trachelipodidae > Trachelipus > Trachelipus rathkii. The sequence continues at coordinate 20,200 of JABUQX010141256.1, forward strand.
AAAACAGAAACAGTTAAACATCAAACATCAAACAGTTAAACATCTAACCGTTTCGCGTTCCGTTTTACATAGGATATCTGTTTCATAAAGCCGTTTAACTGTTTGATGTTTGATGTTTAGCTGTTTGATGTTTGATGTTTAACTGTTTACCGTTTCACGTTCTATATTTCCGTTAAGTCTTTTTCATTTATCCAAGATGTTGTATTGTATCCTTTCCATTTAACTAATATTTTCTCTTTATTTCTTTTTAATATTTTTTCAACCTCGTATAATTCACTTTCATATTTCACCATTTCTTGTTCATAAAAACTTCCAATAATCTCTTCATCACTCATGTCTCTTATTTTATAAGTTATAGGATTTGTTTTCAATACTTCAGATATAATAAATATTTCTTCTGTAAAGTTTGGAAGATAACCTTTTCTAAAATCTTTATATTTTCTGCTGATTCTTACTCTATCACCAAGGTTAAATTTTGGTTTCCTAAGTTTAGACTTAGTAGGAGGAAATAAATTTTCATACACAACTTTACTATTCTTCTCAAGAGATCCTTGTTCAGGAGTCATTTTAATACTTCTATGAGAACTTGTATTATAATTTTTTACTAAATTAGGGAGAATATCAACCCATTTCTTCGTTTTGTTTTCTGTAAAATATTTCCACATTTTAGATTTTAAAGTTCTGTTAAATCTTTCTACTACTTGAGCTTTCGTTTCATTCTCTGTAGCGAACCAATGTATTCTATGTTTTCTAAATAGTTCTTGAGTTGGTTTATTTATGAATTCGAGTCCTTTATCCGTATGTATTTTTCTAGGAATTCTTTCCTTAAATATATTTTGAAACGCCTCTGCGATATCATTTCCAGTTTTCTTTTTAATAGGAGTAGCCCAAGCGTATTTACTGAATATATCTATAACTGTTAATACGTAATTTATATTTTTATTCTGAGATTTATATTTTTGCATGTCTACTAAATCAGCTTGCCATTGATCATCAACACTAGAGACCATCACTCTTCTCGTTGAAAATTTATGTCTTATCGGTTTATGCAATGTGTAAACGTTTTGATGATCTAACCAGTCCTTAACTATCTTAGAAGATAATCCACTTTTTCGTACTAAGTCGTTGATTCCAGAGTATCCAGTTTTAGGATTATAATATAATTCTCTCAATTTTTCAGAGCCCGATTTCGCGAGCTCTTTACCCCGTTTTTTGATGGTAAACCCATTCCGAATCTTGATTTCATTCCCATAACTCCTGTGACTAATCTCGCGTCTTTTCTAACGTACTCTGGTTCATTAGGATCTAACGCAATTTCACTCGCTTGTTTTGCTAATAAATCATCTGCCGCATTTCTCTCTTTCGTATTTTTATGTTTTAAATAATTTATATCATGTTGTTTACAGGCCTTATCTAAACTGTTAACACCATTATATCCTTCTTTTAATCTTTTGTGTACTTTCGTACCTGGACCACAATATGAATATTTTCCTGTATTCCTAAACGATCCGTTTTCAATATTTTCCGATGGAACATTATTAGGTAAATTTAAATGCATTTCTGGTAAAGGAAGTTTCTTCAACGCTGAATTTAACAATCCTGAACCAGTTTTCGTCTTTAAAAATAATTTCAATTCATTAATATATTTTTGATTTTCAAGGGTTAAGTTTATTGAATTGGTCTCAATGAAATTTTCTTTATGAACTTTTCGAGTTGTATTGTAAATATACATTTATTTAAGAGGAAAAAACTTTTTAGGTACATATATAGACTTAAAATTAGCTTGATATCTTCCCTCTCCTGGTGGTAATTTTTTATTTATAACAATGAAACCAAATGGTTCTTTCCAAACAGTTTCGCAATAATTACGAAATTCTTCCCACGTCATATCTTTTGAAATAAAATCATTAAAAATATTAACTAAATCTTTTATAGGCAATGAGAACAATATAAACACATTAGCATTGGATCGTATTGTTTGACGAGGAAGTTTAAAATAGTTTTGACTAATATAAATAGAGCTTGTATTATTATGTCTTCCTCTCGTATAATAATCTTCAGCTTTACTTTGATTTGAATCATTCATTATATCATCAAATACAAATAAATTTTTCTTCTTGTTGTTAACATCCTTCGGGTCTAGAATTTCGGAAGAATCTTCATAATATTCTACCTTATATTTTGATTTTTTATTCTTTTTAGGTAGATTTCTAATAAATGAATCAATATCACCCCCTCCTTTCTCCAATATTTCAAGAACTTCGTTTTTACTATATCCTTTATCAAATCCTGATTTTATTA
>JABUQX010141256.1:27500-30899 GCA_015478945.1 Trachelipus rathkii
CATCTACATCACATTTCGTATAACAGCACCAACTGTTTGGCTGATGTTTCTGTAGGTTAATGGTATAAGATTCTTTAGGATCTGGTTGACTCGTTTGTATTTTTTGTAAGGTGCTTTCAAAATCTGCATATATAACAAATGGATGTCTGAATTGTTTATAATACAGTTTAAATTGAACTTGACCTTCTGATAATTCCATTCTCACCGGTTTATGAATACTACATTCTGGTAAATGATTATCTAATAATTCTTTTTTATAAAAACTATGTAAACAGAATCGACATGGATAAGTTTTTTCTTTATGCTTCTTATCTATGAATGGACTCAAATGTTTCATCAGTAAATAATGTGTATTTTTATCATTTGATATTAAAAGTAAATCAACATGTTTAGTTTTCTCAACTTTTGTAATTCTTAAAGGATATAATATTTCTTTCTCATCTAGTCCAAATACGTTAACTGACACATCGTTTTGGTTCTCAAATTTATTAATCTGATTTAGTTTAACTGGGAATTCTATTCCTTTCCAATTATATTTTTCTGATTCTAGCTTTACTCTATTAGATATTCTGTTATTATTATGACCTTCATCTAAACAATCAGATCTGGCTATACACCATTTAAAACATTCATTGTCCTTTTTGTTTTGAATATTTATTAATCCGAATTTTGGGTTCTTATATTTTGATGGAGTTTCAATATACGAAGAAGCTCTCAGTGGTTTATATTTAGCTACTTTTATTTCAAAATCTAGAAGCTTATTGATGATCCATCCTGATCCTTCTTTTGTAAATTTACATATTTTTTCTTCAATTTTATTAATCATAACATGAATAGTATCTTTTATTTGAGAATTATTTGTTATACTTGTCATGGAACCGCTATTAAACCAATTTTGAATCGTTTGTTTTCTTCCATCAGGTAAAAATTAATATATAAAATTCAATAAAAATAGAGAGACTCAGTTTTAAATTTTCCCAATTTTGTTCTTCAATTTTTTTCTGAATTATACTTATCATATTATTAATATACATCCTCGGATCAATGATTTTTATATTGGTATAACAATATGCTTTAAAATTACCTTGAATTCCTTCTCGACAATTTTTATAATCACATTGCATCGAATTTCTTTGATGAATCTTACTTTTCTCGTGTATTTTAAGGTTTAGAACGCTTTTATTACACATTGAGCATAATTTCTTTTTATCATCAAAATAATTCAAATTAAGCAATGATTGATTGGTATTTTTCACATGTTTATTACTTCTTAAATGAATTTTAAAATTTTTAATTTTAGTATTACAGATCTCACAAGTTGTCATTTTATTATAGATTTTTTATTATAAGTCAATTTTGGATTTTCGTTATTCTTGAATTTCATAATTTTTTCTAGTTTTGATTTTAAAATAGGGGCTAATTTTTCTTCTAAATTTTTTATTCTTCTTGAAAAACGTTCTTTATCTAAAATTATAGAAGTTAGCCTATCGTTTGTTCTATCATAATTATCCATCTCGAAAATATAATTATTTTGTGAAAAGGTGACTTTCTTTTTATATTTGTTCATTTTTTATTTCCTTATTTATTATAGAAGAAATAAAAAAATATTATATTTCCCTAAAACTCATCGAGTTCTTCAATTTTGCTCTCATGTAAATTTTCTCTATCTTTTATATTTTTTAAAATTACCTTTAATAATTATTTTATAATAAAGCTACCTTAAAAATAATATCAAATTCGAGTTCCTCGTACTCGAAAACTTATATATCAATATCTCACTTATCTTTCTATGTTAAATAGAGCCAAATATTTAGCATTTAAAATTTTTAAAATATGAAAAAATCATTTAACATCCGCGGATTTTTATAAACATTTTTGGTTTTTATGAACTTCTGTTTTTCAAAAATAAAAAGTCCTAGAAATGATAACCTTCTAATTAATATATTTAAATGAAACTTGGTATATGATATTATTTTAATGAAACCTATAATTTTGATTTCTTGTAAATTTTACCTAATTTCATTATTTTTCAAGTTATTATTATTATTATTATTATTATTATTATTATTATTATTATTATTATTATTATTATTATTATTATTATTATTATTATTATTCAACGATCTTATGTTGTTGTTATTCTTTGCTGTTTAGTCCAATTTGAGGGACTCTTTACTTCTTGTCATTTCGTAGTTTAGTCCAATTTGAGTGGGACTTTTTACTTTTCTTGTCATTCTTGCTGTTTAGTCCAATTGGAGGGACTGTTTCTTTTTCTCTTCTCTCTTTTTATCATTCTTATTGCTTAGTCCAATTTAAGTGGACTGTTTTTCTTGTCATTCTTTGCTGTTTAGTCCAATTTGAGTGGACTGTTTTTCTTCTTGTCATTCTTTGCTCTTAATTAAATTTCTCATTATTTAAAAAACTTGATCCTGTCTGGGATTGAACCAGAAACTTTAATCTCTAATCCAACGCTCTATCCACTCGGCTATAGAGGCACTACGATGTTAGTACTTGTTCTCCTACTGTTTTTAAAATATTCTATTTTTAAATTTTTTAAAATAGTTCCTTTAATATTCATTTTAGGAGTAAAACACATAGAAGCAAATGTACTTATTTTGCAATTTTCTATAAAATTGTTTCTATAAAAATTTCTACAGGGTGGCTATTTATTAATGTATATCCTCATAACTTTTCAAATATTATTTTTATGAAAAATTTACATAAGAGTAAAATTAAAGATCTTTTGACTCTCTATAAAACTTTCCTTATAAAATTTTATGTAACTAGTAGGCAAACCGCTCAGAGACCAAAGCGATGCAACCCCCTTCGAGCAAAATTAAAAAAATATTATCACATCTTCACCGACCAAAACATCTTTCCAACTTCACTCCCGTAAACAAACCTTTACAAGTAGTATGTAAAACGGGGAGCGAAGCGTCTTCCGGGACACCTCCGAGTGAAACGAGGGGGTGGGCTGGTAGCCCCGTTTTACATACTACTTATATATATATATATATATATATATATATATATATATATATATAGCGTGACGTCACGAATTTGTATATATATATATATATATATATATATATATATATAAGTATATATATATATATATATATATATATAATATGTATATATATATATATATATATATATATATATATATATATTTATATATATATATATATATATATATATATATATATATATATATATATATATATATATATATATATATATATATATATATATATATATATATATATATATATATATATATATATATATATATATATATATAAATATATATATATATATATATAGTTATGCACGAAAGCGTTTCACGATAAATGCGAAACGGTTGCCCACCTAATCTAACTGGAACGGTAGCACACG
>JABUQX010141257.1:0-5000 GCA_015478945.1 Trachelipus rathkii
GTTGTGCTTCGTTCCCATTTCTCAGATTTGGGTGTTTAACCGTTTTCGCATTTATCGTGAGGAAACGCTTTCGCGTTTTCGTGCATAACTCATATATAAATATATATATATATATATATAATAACTGCATATATATATATATAACACTATATATATATATATATATATATATATACAGCTATATATTATATATATATATACATATATATATATATATATATGCACCTTATATATATATATATATATATATACCTTCGCTGCTGCTATATATATATGCTGCTCTTATATATATACCTTATATATAAGATGTTAAAAAAGAACATATAATTGGAAGGTAAAGATTTAACTTCTCTGAATTGAACCACCATTTGTTGCGAATGAGGATAATATACCCGATGCTTTGACTGAGCTATCCCCCTAACTAAAAAAAGTGGGTTCAAGAAAGTTTAAAAGCAACCGAGCTCCCGTCAAGGCGACATCACCAGGTGCCCAGCCTGTGTACTATCCCTCGTTCTTTATATTGTAGATGTAAAATATTGCATATATATTGTCCTCATTCCCAACAAGCGGTGGTTCAATCCCAAAGAAGAGTGAATTCTTTACCTTCCCATTATATGTTATTTTTCTTTAACATCTTATATAATTTCGATTAATATTACCTAATATTTTAACATATATATATATATATATATATATATATATATATATATATATATATATATATATATATATATATATATATATATATGCTGCTATAACATATATACTTATACCTTTCATACCCTTTCATATATATAATGAAATTAAAAATGAAAGAGAGAAAAGACTTACGATACCTCTATCTGCTGACTTGTAATCTCACCAACCTCAAGGATAAAGATATATATATATATATATATATATATATATATATTATATATAACTCTTATATATATATATATATATATATATATATATATATATATATATATATATATATATGTATATCTTTACTTCACTTCCCACAGATGCTGCACAGGGTGCGTAACATGCGTAACATGCATAACATGCATGGAAATAGGATAGTTAAGTTGAAGGGCATGACCCAAGTTTAAAGTAAATCATCAGCCTACAAAAAGCAGAGAAACTTCCATTCTCTTCCATTCTCCATCAACCTAACACCTTCTTCTTCTTCCCCTACCTCTAATTCCTTCATCACCCCATTTATATACAATTTAAATAGCATAGGAACATAACACATCCCGGCCTTACTCAACTATTAATATTAAACTATTCACGCACTTTCAACTCCATATATTCTCACACACACTTCACTATCGACACACATACTTTTGATTCCATTCAGATGCCTACCACCAACGCCATATATCACTAACATTTGACACATAGCTTTCCTATTAATCCTGTCATAAGCCTGTTGTAAGTCTATAAAAATTAAATGCAATTTATTTTTCTTCTCTCTAATTTTCCCAATCATTTGTCCCAATGTGAAAATTTGGCCTACACGACCTCTATCACTTCTAAATACACTTTGTTCTTTGCCAATCAGTCACTCAAAACACTCTTTCGAACAAAATGCCAACATATATCTTCCCTACAGCACTCAATAAACTAATTCATCTATGGTTCCCACGTTTCCCCTATCTCCCTTACCCTTATATAAGAGTACTATTACAGCTCTTCTCTAATCCTTCGGAACTATACCCTCTATAAACGCTTTGTTGCACAACTTTCATATCCAGTCACTCACAATCTAGCCTCCATTCTTAATTATTTCACTAGCTATAGGAAGTAGATCTATACCTGCGGATTTACCATTCTTCAACTTTCTCACTCTACCTATTAATTATCTCCTCTCTACAAATTACCACATCCCAAAATACCTATTTCTTCTTACACTATGAAACCCTCACACATTCACTATCACCTCTTCATTCATGCCAATGTTACGCAGATTTTCGAAGTGTTCCCTCCACATTCTCCTTGCATTCATTCCATCATTCACAAAAGCGCAATCCTTATTCATTATTCATTAAAGATTCCCCTTGCTTTCTTTCATAATCTTTCGTGCCTCTTTCCAGAAGAGCTTCCTATTCCCATGTAAGTTTCCAATCTTCCTCTTTTCAAACTGTTCATTTACCTCGTTTTTCCTCTTACGTAGGCAGTTTTTAGTCTTCCTTTTTTCTCATTATATTTTTCTATACACCTTTCTTTTGAGATTTCATCATTGGCTTTCAGCACATTCAATCACATCACTTTTTTTATTTTAATCGCTTGCATCAACTCTTCGTCCAACCATTCATTATTGCCATTCTTACTTCCTTATTTAGCACATCCACATACTTTTCACTTCACTCATTCCATCCAAAACGTCATTCAGATTTTCCCGGAAAGTATCATACTCCTCACCATCACCAACATATGGGCCATATGTTACAACCACTAACCTTGACCTTATTAAATTTAAAAATAACCATTAGAATTCTAGTACTCACACAAACAAAATCCACTATAGCTCTGTGCCACAGGTCACACATCAGAATATCAACTCCTTCTCTTCCCCTCTAATTTCTCTCCACTCCATCACACACACATTTTACCCCACTTCCTGTGATCCTTGCTTCAGTCCCAGCAAGCAAATCAAATTTACCCTTTCTAAATACATCCATCGCCTCTTTTCTTTTCCCCTCACCATTTATTCCTCTAACATTCCATGTACACAGACGATTCATATAATTCCACAGAAGATACAAAGTCTCTTACGACGATCACGACCAAGTCCGAGGCATGCATAAGCATTCCTAGGGTATAAGGTCCCCAATCCAACTACCATTGTTTCTTTAGTGTGTGTGTGTGTGTGTGTGTGTGTGTGTGTGTGTGTGTGTGTGTGTGTGTGTGTGTGTGTGTGTGTGTGTGTGTGTGTGTGTGTGTGTGTGTGTGTGTGTGTGTGTAGGTGTGTGTGTGTGTGTGTGTGTGTTTGCGTGTATGTGTGTGTGCAAATACCGAAGACTTACCTAATTCAACCAAAGTTAGTGGAAATTTTATTCGCAAGCCAGATCCGATTTAAAGACCGACATGCCCCGATACACGACGTTTTAAAGTGTGTAAGTCAAAAGTAGTTGGGGAAAATAGACAATGGGAATGTGTTCCAGACTTTACCAGCCTACGCAAAAAAGACTATGCATAGCGGTTTAGTCTGGGGTAAAAACGACACTCCCATAAAGAGCAAGCAAATGGGGCGGCGTGAAAAAACTTTGAAGGTGCCTCAGAACACCCAACCTCTTAGAAGCTTGTTTAGCAGGAGAAGTAACTTGATCTTTCCCAAAATAAATCACGAGATAAAGAAACAAAAATATTAAGGACAGACGAAAATTTGGACTTTGCGTTTTCGAAGAAAATGTTATTGATGTGTGGAAGATTATGTCGAGGAGAAAGATGAAGGAACTGGTTTATTGAGGAATCGAAAAATCCTTTTTCTCAATACTCCTATTAGAAATTTGGCTAAGATAAGAGGTTAATTGCTCCAAGGTCGCCCTTCTATCGTAAGCTAGTTACTGGTGAGACTTGAGAGGGACATCTTTCAAAATGAAGTAATGAAGGGAGGAGGAGTCGACATAGGAGTTGATAGGTGATGAAATTATAGAGAGTTAGTCATTAATGAAAAGTAGAAAGAGAGTTCATGACAAGACAGAACCCTGAGGAACACCACTATTTATAGATTTAAAGGGTGAACAGTGTTAGGCAACAATAGTTGCTAAAGAACGACCGGAAAGGAAATCAGGAAGGTCACAGAGTGAACAACAGATACCGAAGGAGGGAAGTTTAGGAATCAAAGCTTTCTGACAGACTCACTAGGGGGCTCAATCGGAAGGCTCCGGTGGAGATACGGATCACCTCATTTTGGATGGGATCTAACAAGTGTAGTAGAGTTGGGGAGGCTTGACAATATACTACGCAGCCATAGTCCAGCTTCGATAGGATTAGGGCGATGTAGAGATGTAAAAGGGACCTACTATCAGCACCCCAAAATTCTGAGGCGAGATGACGTAATAGGTCAAGCACGTGATGACATCGCTTTCAGGAGTTTAATGTGCGGTGTCTATGTTAAGCGGTCATCTAGAATGAGTCTTAGAAATTTGACTTGTGAAGTTACAGGAATGCGCGAACCATGTAAGGTTAGGTTCGTAGGAGGAAGGTGGCGGGTTCTTCGATTCCCTTTTATTCCTAAAAAGTACTGCTGGGATATTTGTGGAAAGTCATGGGAAGCTATGAAAGTTACCCCATTGTGAAATATTTTCGATAGCTAGTTGAAGTTCCGTTCAAGAAATGGCAGCCTGGCACCGGCAATATATAGCGCAAGGTCATCAACATACAGAGAAAAATTGACCGTCGCTGGGATAGAAGTAATGATGTCATTGAATCCGAAAGCAAATAGTAAGACACTTAGAACACTGCCCTGCGGATCACCATCATTCAGAGTAATAAGTAATAAGTAATAAGCAATATATATACATATATATATATATATATATATATATATATATATAGGTCAGATATATATATATAAATATATATATATATATATATATATATATATATATATGCTGCTCTTTCTATATATCTTTCCAATACTCTTGCTGCTGCTGCTATATATAGAGAGAATGGATGTTTGACACAGTCCGGAACATAAGAAGACTTTCTTCTCACAGTTCTAGGGCGACAGGGCTAGCAACCCGGTCCTTTACTTTTTTTTGCTTGAATAACTCCTGGACCAGCTCGGAAACTTTTACGCCTAGAAACACGATCTTCAGGAGGCTCTGGGAGAACGCTTTTAGAGACCAAATGGAAGAAGATGATAGTTCCATTGAAAGGGGTGAAAACCCTACCTGAGTATATAACTCAGGAGTAGCATTGAAAACCATTGCGTCGAGGAAGAGTTTCTAGAGTGCTCCAGGATCAAGAGTTTCGAGGCCGAAGGAGAAAAAAAGAAGATGCTGGCC
>JABUQX010141257.1:10000-15000 GCA_015478945.1 Trachelipus rathkii
TATCTTTCAACTCATATATATATATATATAAATATATATATATAAAAATAATAACATAACTTAACCTTATATATATATATATATATATAGCTCAACCTATATACATATGTATATATGTATATAACTCTTTATGTAACAACCAACAATAACTTATACTATCCCTACACTTCTCTCTTTAAGATCTTATATATATATATATATATATATATATATAAATATATATATATAATATATAACCTTATATATATATATATATAACTTAACAATAATAATAGCAATAATATCAACTGCTGCTATATATATATATATATATATTATATATATATATATATATAACTATATATAATATATATATATATATATATATATATATATATATAAAAGAACGATTTTGTTTGTCCCCTCGAAAGAATTTCTGGATGCCATACTCTGTATATATATATATATATATATATGTATATATATGCTATAATATATATATATATATATATATAATAATAATATAACTAACTAACTATTATATATATATATATATAATATATATATATATGTATATATATATATATATATATATATAATTGGGTTTTACACAGAAATAAGTTAATAATAATAATATATATATATATATATAATAATATATATAATATATATATATATATATAATATATGTAATAATAACCTCCTTTCTTTACTATGTAATATAACCAACATAGTATGTAATAATATATAATATATAAGCTATCGAGCTGATACGTAGCATTAGCATCGACTCTGCAGGAGTCGAGGCTTTCATGGATTCTACTAGTTCGTGGACGAAATAGACCTTCTTATGGGTGGAGAGGGTGGTCAAAATATTTCAGAAGGAGGCCAGAATGATTTAGGTGGGGACCTTAAATTAGCAATGGACTGCTGGAAGTGAACTAACGCCAGCAGCTCTCCTCTCACCAAGGACATCTTTCCCTTTCAGCATAGCAGAAATTTGTTGAACTGTTCATAAAATATAATACACCTCTCCCTAGTTCTGCGGCTGTAAAAAAGCGAATATTTAGTATTGGTAGGGATATTTTGAGGGCAAAGAGGTCAGCCTTAACTGCTTTTAATTTTTAGCACCTAATCTTTTGAAAGGTAATATGGAACTCTTGTCCTTTGAAGACGACATTGAGGAGGAAGTGGAAAATCCTGAGATTTTGTAAATATTCATTCAATTTTCATATAATATTATAAATAAATTTTTTGTGAGGATATATACTATTTAGTATTTAATATTAAAATCTTTTGTGAAGTCGCTCGTACATTAATTATTAGCGGGAGACGTGCGGACGTGCGGACTTGCGATAGCGGAGGTTTGATGGTCTGAATTAGTGCGGAGGAGCGCTAGCGGACTACGTTTTCTCGAGGTGCGGAGGTGCGCTAGGACTACCCATATATGTGCAGGGGGCACCCCCCTCATATATATATATATAATATATATATATATATATATATATATATATATATATATATATATATTTATATACTGCTCATATATATATATATTTCTGCTCATATATGCTATATATATATATATATATATATATATATAGCATATAAACTTTTTAATTTAGGTTTTAGCGTATGATCAATTTTATCTCCCGATTTCTCCTTTTGTTTTTGTCTGTTTTTGGCTTTTGTTTTTGTGTGTGTGTGTGTGTGTGTGTGTGTGTGTGTGTGTGTGTGTGTGTGTGTGTGTGTGTGTGTGTGTGTGTGTGTGTGTGTGTGTGTGTGTGTGTGTGTGTGTGTGTGTGTGTGTGTGTGTGATGGCTGATTTGCGTAGGTGCGGGCTTTTCTATTGACTTTACCAACATCCGCAGGCAAGCTCTAACTCTGCTTCCGTGAATACCACCTCTCTAACTCTAACCTAATTTATTTTGCTCTTTTCTGAGACTCAGATGGCTAAGAATTCATCCTCTAACTCGTTCAAATGTATCCAACTATAACTTATTTCCATAATTTCCGTCTAAAGGGTGGAGTATGTGCCTATGTAAACATTAGCACTCCTGTAACACGTCTCGTGAATCTCGAATCTGCTAATTTCGATATTCTGTGGCTTAAAATCTTTCTTCCTTCTACTACAATAATCTTGTAGTGCTTCTGCTATTGTTCTCCTAACAGAACGGAACAGATTTTCACGCCTTTTTGAATATCTTACTACTTCTCACGAGAATGTTATATCTTCTCATCCAAATACTGAGGTCCTCTATTTAGGGGATTTCAATGTACACAACACTGAATGGTTGGGGTTCTCTCATACTTTTTTTAGGTGGGGAGGAGGCCGAATCATTCAGCATTCTCAACGATCTGGAGCAACTAACTAAAGAACCAACACACATTCCGGATCGTCCCAAAAAATTCTTGAACACACCTGACCTAGTCCTTCTCTTTATAAATACACACCTTCAGCTTACTATTGGTAAATCAATTTACAACCTTACCATCTCTTAATTTTTACTACTTTCTCTCCTACAGCTCCATCCTACCCTGTGCGTTCTTTCTGGCACTTTGATCGGGCCGATTGGGGGGCTTTGAGTTGCTTCTATGCTAACTATAATTGTAATGACTGCTTTGCATCTGGTGACGCTTTGGCTTCTACCAATAAGGTGGGAGCTGTGATCGTTGATGGGATGAGCAGGTTCATTCCATCTTCGACTAAATCTCTCTCTCCTCATAATCCATGGTTCGATCGTACTTGTTCTCTGGCCATTCAAGGTAGAGACAGTGCGTATCGGGGGTGGCAAAAATTCTCGTTCTCCTATCACTCTCGCTAATTTTCATTCATCTAGAAATCGTTGCAGGGATACTCTTTGAAGAGCAAAGCGGGCTTTCATCAAACGAAAGTGCGCTAACCTCCTTGGTTCTCCTACTGACAAATCTTTCTGGCCTCTTGCCAAAAACATCTCCAACAACTTCTGTAAATCTACCTTTCCTTCCCTTATTCGATCTGATGGCTCTGTTGCTAATTCTCCAAATGAAAAGGCCAATCTCTTCGACCTCCTATTTTCCTCTAACTCAACCCTGGACGATTCTGGCATTCCTCTACCTCCTCCTTCTCTTATCAGGTGTCCTATGCCTTTGCCCGTGATTACACTTGATCGGGTGCATGGGCTCCCGAGATTTATGAACGTTAGGAAGGCGGGTGTTCCGGATGGCATTCCTGCCGAGTTTTGAGGGAGTATGCTTCCATGCTGACCCCGCCCCTCGTTCAACTATATTTTCTATACCTCAATACTAGCACTTTCCCTCAGTGTTGGAAGCGCGCATATGTCCAACCTATTCCGAAAAAGGAAACTGCTCTGATCCTTTTAACTATCGCCCTATAGCTCAAACTTGTATCTATCTAAGATCTTTGAAACCCTTCTCAACTCTCACTTCTTAGATCATCTGGAATCTCATTCCCTTCTTTCCGATCGCCAGTACGGCTTTCGGCGCTCAAGGTCTACTGGTGATATACTTTCCAATTAACAGATTTATGGTTTTCCGCCCTTAGGGACTACGGGGAGAATTGTGTAGTGGCGCTTGACATATCCAAAGCATTTGACCGGGTATGGCACGCGTCACTGCTCTCCAAGCTCCCCTCCTATGGATTTCCTCCTTCTCTTTGCTTACTTATGTCTAGCTTTCTTTCAAATTGCTCAATATCGGCTGTTGCTGTTGGGGCGATTTCTTCTTCCTTTTCCGTCAATAGTGGTGTTCCTCAGGGTTCTGTCTTATCTCCTACTTTTCATTAATGATCTTCTCACCTGCACATCTAACTCTATTCACTCATATGCCGATGACTCGACCCTTCATTCTTCAACTCATTTCAATTCTGCTCCTTCTTTTACTTCTAGAATTGCCTCTCGTCTTAATCTTTCCGATTCTATTCTCGCTGATCTGGATCGAATTTCCGGGTGGGGTCGTCTGAACCTTGTGAAATTTAATTCTTTAAAAACTCAACTTCTACAAATCTTCCTCTCTAAGAGACACCTTCTAACTTTCTATCTCTTTCGACGGTTCTCTCGTCTTTCCTGTTGACAATATAATCATCCTTGGCCTTAACATAAACAGCAAACCTCACATCACAACTGTTGATAATGCGGCCTCAAAGAAACTGGGAGTTCTGTTTAGACTGCGAGATTTTTTCCTCCTCACAGTTACTCCAGTTATACAATGGTCTCATCCCCCCTTGTATAGAGTACAGCTCTCATATTTGGGGGGGCTCAGGTTTCACCCGGCTTTTGGATAGGGTCGAGTCAAAGGCAAAAAGGCTTATAAACTGTCCTGTACTTTCCAGTTCACTTGACCCTCTATCTTTGCGGCGCGATGTTGGTGCTTTATCTCTTTTCTACAGGTACTGTAGCGGTAAGTGCTCTAGGGAACTTATCACTCGCGTGCCACCACCTTTA
Organism: Trachelipus rathkii; assembly: GCA_015478945.1. NCBI lineage: Eukaryota > Metazoa > Arthropoda > Malacostraca > Isopoda > Trachelipodidae > Trachelipus > Trachelipus rathkii. Next base: position 14,422 of record JABUQX010141257.1, read on the forward strand.
AGACACTCTCGTAGCACAAGGAGTGCTGTGTCGGCACATGAGTTTTGTGCTGATATTAGCAACTTCAGACTAGTTCACTGCGGTGCTTCCTTCTTTCCTGCCACCTCTGTTCTGTGGAATTCTCTTCCATCTTTTGTGTTTCCCACTCAATTTAATCTCCCTCACTTTAAAGCCCGCGTCTGTGCTCATCTGCGTAATTTGCGTTAGTTGAATTTTTGCTGCGTTCAACATCCCCTCCTTGAATAGGGCTTTGCCCGTGAGTGGTGATGATAACTGTAAAAAAAAAAATCCCATGACACTCCAGTGAACTATGGTTCGCCCTTCTTGCACTCATATCCACATTCTTCTTACACTGGAATAGACTCTCCGTATCACATACGGACCATAGAACACTACTAATGTTAGATTTTTTTTTTTATGTCCCTGTCTGTGGGGGTGAAAGAATTCCCACAACGTACGTTCTGCGTATCATAGGAAAAAATTATTGGAAAGTTAAAATGCCACTTGCAGAGTACTTTGAAATTTTCAGTACAAAGGTGCAAGTACACACAGAGGCACACTGGGTTTAAGATACTGAAG
>JABUQX010141258.1:7500-10000 GCA_015478945.1 Trachelipus rathkii
CTACGTAGAAATTGTGAACAAACTTATAGGAGACTACAAAAACATTAGATTGCAATACGAGTTTAAAAATGCATTTTTTGAATAGTCATCTTGAAAACTTTCCAACTAATTTAGGTGATGTAAGTGACGAGCAAGATTCCACCAAGGTATAAAAATTATGAAAGAACGTTATCAAGGTCGGTGGGATTCTCACATGATGACCGATTACTGTTGGACTTTGAAAAGAGACCTGACATCAACAAGTAAGCATGCTAGGAAATCTTATAAAAGGAAATTTTTGCCAAATTAAACGTTTTTAATGTAACTTTTGATTAGCATAAAGGTATTTCTAGAATATTTATGTCATATTGGTATAGTTTGAACTATTTCTATTCATGTGTGTTGAAATAAATATTACCAGATGACAAAATTTCATACCCTGATTTTGAAAAACCTTGAAAATGCGCCATAGACTTATAAAAGGAAATTTTTGCCAAATTAAACGTTTTTTAATGTAACTTTTGAAGCATAAAGGTATTTCTAGAATATTTGTCATATTGGTATAGTTTGAACTATTTCTATTCATGTGTGTTGAAATAAATATTACCAGATGACAAAATTTCATACCCTGATTTTGAAAAACCTTGAAAATGCGCCATAGACTTTTTACAAAAAACAGGACCTGATAGAGCAAAACCGACTTCAAAAACGTGATCAGCGCACCAAAATCACCTAGAATCAAGTGTCAGATTTCATTCAATAAAATACGTGTTATGCAGTGTAATCGATTTAAACAGATTGATTTAAACAGATTTTTATTTACAAGTTACCTAACTTCTAAAACCAAAATATTTCTTCAGCATTTGAGTAATTTCGCACAAATTTAATAGCCTTATCCTCTTCGATTGGTTAAATATCTTGCTCTTCGTAGGAGATTTCTTCATATGATTATTGGAAGAATCTTAACCAGTAGTAATTCAAAGAAAATAAACGCGACAGTTTAGATAACATAAAGAGCATTAATAACACCGGTCAACAAAAAAAAACCTTTTGTCTCTTTTCTTTACTAAAAGAATCAAACTTTACCCAAAGTGGGCGGGAAACCAGAATACGACCTTAAAAATCTGTATTAGTTTTTGTTATTTATATATATATATATATATATTATATATATATATATATATATATATATATATATATATATATATATATATATATATATATATATATATATATATATATATATATATATATATATATATATATGCTGCTGCTGCTGCTATATATATATTTATAGTGTGCTGGAGTGGAAAGAATGAGAGGGGGAGAGAAGGAGTTGCAATTTTGATGAGTGACTTTTGGTACAGAGCTATGGTAGACTTTGTGTATGTCAGTCCTAGAATTCTAATAGTTAAATTTAAGTTTTGAAAAGGTTAAGGTATGTGTAGTTGTTACGTATGGTCCATCTGAGGGAAATGTTGAGGAGAGTACGATTTTTTGGGGGATAATCTGAATGATGTTTAGATGGGATGAGTGGGAGCTTCAGATTGATAGTTTTGGGGGACCTGAATCTTGGATAGGTGATCAAAAAAGGGATGGTATAACAGGTGGTTTTGGGGGGTGTCGGGAAAAAATGAGAATGGTGGGAAGATGAGGTCATTGATTTCTGTGAGGAGAGTATGTGTGTAAGTAATACTTTCTTTAAACACAAGAGCATCCATAAGTATACTAGATTTGGTGTAGGCAGAGATGGTATCGAAGTGAAAAGTATGATTGATTTTGTGTTGGTGAAGAAAGAGATGTTGAAGTATGTGTTGGATGTAAATTCTGGGAGGAGTTTAGGAATGGGTTTATCGGATCATTATGATGTTCTATGTAAAATTAAGTTAGTGGGGGCTTGGATGGAGAGGAAGGTGATACGAAAGGAAGTGGGTAAAATTAAAAGTGAGAAATTAAGTGAACAAGGTAATAAGGATAAGTATGTAAGAGCGCTCGCACGTAAATCAGTTGAATGTGAACAAGTTGAAACTGAACAAATCTGGAAGCAAATGAAGGAAGCAATTGTTAGCAGTGAAAAGGAAGTATGTGGATGTGCTAAAGTAGGAAGTAAGAATGTTAACAGTGAGTGGTGAATGAAGAGGTGATGCAAGCCGTTAAAAGTAAAAAGGAAAAGTGGTTGAATGTACTAAAAACCAATGATGAAGTTTCAAAAGAAAGATGCTTGGAGTTATATAAGGAGGAAAAAAGAAATACTAAAAGGTGCATACGTAGGAGAAAGGAAGAGGTAAATGAACAGTTTGGAAGGAGGATGAATGGGGACTTACAAGGGAATAGGAAGCTCGTCTGGAAGGAAGCGCGAAAGGTTACGAATGAGAATAAGGGGAACCTGCTTAGAATAATGAATAGGGATGGTGCTTTTGTAACTGAAGAGATGGATGTGAGGGGAGTGTGGAAAGAACATTTCAAAATCTGCATAATATTAACAGTAATGAAGAGGTGATAGTAAATGTGTGGATTTGAT
>JABUQX010141259.1:2500-5000 GCA_015478945.1 Trachelipus rathkii
AAGCAATCTTTTCCTTATTAATTTTCCTCATTTAACTTATCAGAGATGTAGAATTTCTTGGGAAAGTAAATTTTTTAAAACCATTCGCAAAATAGATTTATATCGCTACTACTACTACTTCTACTACTACTACTACTACTACTACTACTACTACTACTACTACTACTACTACTAATAATAATAATAATAATAATAATAATAATAATACTGCCACTACTACTACTTCAACAGCTAATAATAATAATAATAATAATAATAATAATAATAATAATAATAATAATAATAATAATAATAATAATAATAATAATAATAATAATAATAATAATAATAATAATAATAATAATAATATAGAACTTCTATATCAGTTTTTGTTTTAATATAAGTTTTACTTTTAGCTTCCAATTCACAAAATATTTTCTTCTAATTTCCATTTAATTTTCTTAAAACTATTCTAGAAAATTTTTATAAAGAAAGTATGAGGCATATTTATATGTATTAGTTCTTGACCGGTTTCGTCCGTAAACCTCGGACATGTTCATATATTTTGCTGGGTTTAAAGCGGTGCTGCATGGTATGCCCTGTATGCCCTATCTGTTAATTAGATTAACAGGTAGGGCATACCAGCACCGCTATAAACCTAGCAGAATATATGAGCATTTATTCACAGCATAACAAGACAACTATACCTGATATATCAAAGTCATTTAAAATTTTACACTACTCATGTGAGCAAAAACTAAACTATTACATAAGACATCACAAACCTGACATTAACATAAAGTTTAACGTTTTGTCCCTTAATTAAATATAATATGAAATGCTACCTAAAAAAATGAGTAATTTTAGTCAATATCTTTAGCCAAAAAATAATTCATTCATTATAAATTGAAACTCTGTGAAGATGTCTTCAGAGTTTACAGGACTAGAAGTCAGGGAACTTAATAAATATAAGGCATGCTCCATATTTTCTTTGTAAATTATTTTCAAATAAATTAAGTAATTCAAATTGGAAAGAAAATAATATTTCGTGATCTGAAGCCACACTCGCACTTATAATAATAATGATAATAATAATAATAATAATAATAATAATAATAATAATAATAGCAATAATAATAATAATAAACTTAATAATAATAATAATAATAATAATATTAAAATAATATTAATAATAATAATATTAATAATAATAATAATAATAATAATAATAATAATAAAATATTAATAATAATAATAATAATAATAATAATAATAATAATAATAATAATAATAATAATAATAATAATAATAATAATAATAATAATAATAATAATAATAATAATTTTTATTATTTTTTATTTTATTATTATTATTATTATTTTTGTGATGGCCCCAACCCACCAGTATTATTATTATTATTATTATTATTATTATTATTATTATTATTATTATTATTATTATTATTATTATTATTATTATTATTATTATTATTATTGTGTGTGTGTGTGTGTGTGTGTGTGTGTGTGTGTGTGTGTGTATGTATTATTATTATTATTATTTGTCATATACTGTACACTTCCTCCAAGCAAAGAAATAAAAAAAATACAAAATGAAAATTTTGTCAACTTTTCCAATAATAATAATAATCGAATTGACAGCTTTCTAAACAGTTAAATTAAAGTATCATTTTTTTATTTAGTAAATAAAAAGATACATTTAAGAATTGTCTTTTCTCTTATGATAAATGTTCTAACTTCTCTCTACTCCCCTCCCTCGGCCAGACCTCCTCCCCCCCTCTCTCCTCTCTCCTCTCTCCTCTTTGACCTCTCTCTCTCTCTCTCTCTCTCTCTCTCTCTCTCTCTCTCTCTCTCTCTCTCTCTCTCTCTCTCTCTCTCTCTCTCTCTCTCTCTCTCTCTCTCTCTCTCTCTCCTCTATTCTTATTTTGAGTTCAGTCTCGTTAAAAATAGAGCAAAGAAACCCGCCACGCCTTCTCCTTTAGCAAAGTTTATTTAAATATTTTGTGATGTTCTTGAATAAAAGAGAGATTTTAGAGGAAAGATTTATGCTTCCGTATTACCTACTATTGTGTCCTTTTATTCTTCTTTCATATAACTTAAAATTCTGCAGCTAAACCGTTTAAAAGACACTTAATATTCGTATTTACTTACACATTTCGTGTTTGTCTCCTACGTATTTCTTTAATATAATAAAAAAAATAATTATAATTATTGTCTTCTTCATTGGCTAGTTTCTGATTTCGTCAATACTTGAGCGGGTTGAGCCCTTTAACTTACTCATTTTCGCTTGTTAGACATTCTAAACCAAGCACGCTCGGATAGCGTATATCATTACGACATTTGGCTTACGTGTCGAGTCTAGGAAGTTTCGATCCCTAGAGAGAAACCCTTTTTGATAAGGTTTCCTTGACTCGGTAAATGGAGAGGCGGTAAGTGGGATTTTCGTTATTTAATCTTGTGATATAAGTTAAATAAATAAATTAATGAAATTTGACTTCTGAAAA
>JABUQX010141259.1:10000-12500 GCA_015478945.1 Trachelipus rathkii
TTATTGCAATGTACTTATTATAGGTGGAGTGGTACATGGTTGGATTAAGGAGCGGTTGTGGAATCCAAAACAGTGTGTACTACTAAATGGCAATAAGTCATCATGGGAAATATTGAAGAGTAGTGTCGCTCGGGGCTCAGTGCAGGGGCCTCTAATTGTTCCTCATATATATAAATGATATTAGACCAGGGACTTAAATGTAAGGTTTCTAAATTTTCAGATCATACCAAAGTAGCTCCCTCAGTAAGGAATAGTGATGGATGTTTAAAGATATAAAGATTCAAAATGATCTTGATAAACTTCTTGGGTGGGCAGATAAGTGGCAAATGAATTTTTAATAGTAAAAGTGTAAGGTTCTTCACCTAGGGATTTACTCAAATAAGTTTAACTACAATAAAAATGGGGATTGGCTTGAGTCTGAAAAAAAAAAAAAAAAGATTTAGGTTTGATTATTAGCAGTAATTTGAAAGTAGCTAACAGTGTTTGGAAGCAAGTTAATTAGATGGTAGGTATATAATAAATCGCAATGTCGTTTACAAGAGCAAAGTAGTTATAAGTATACTGTATAATAGCTATATTAGGCCAGTATTAGAGTATTGTGCACAAGTTTGGGGCACCTTATTTAAGGAAAGACATAGATATGCTAGAGAGAGTGCAATGTAGAGCAACAAGGATGATTTCTGGGTTTGAGGGTAAGAGCTATGAGGATAAGCTGAAGGAGTTAGGAATGTTTTCTGTAGAAAGGCGATTTCGGAGGGAACATGGTACAAGTCTATAAAATATTTACCACTGATAATGAAGACCAGCATGGAAATTCTTCATAGTAGACCAGGGGGCACAGTAAGAAAATTAAGAAGAAAGCATGCCATCTTGATATTAGAAAGCAATTCATTCAGTAATAAGGGTTGTTAATTTTAAGAATGGTTTTACCAGGAGGTGAGTGCAAACTCACGGAATTTGTAACTAAGAAAGGATTGGATAGGCACACAGGTGGACGGTTTTGGGTATCAAATAGTATTTTTTATACTAAGCCAAGAAGAATTTGGCGGATTCTTAGTTACAATAGTTAGTAAGGTTAAAATGCATGCTATGGCTATAACAAAGTTATTAAAGCTTGTAGAGTGGTTAGCATGTACTTTAGCCATAATTTTTTCTTTTAGTTGTATACTTTGTGTATACTGTGTAAGATATTGACATACCATATGGTGCTCTGTGGATTTGCATTAGCATGTTTGGTGAGTGGTTCTATTTGGTTGACTGGAACAGTCTCGATAGGCCCATGTGGCTTCTTACTGTCCCTATATTTCTAATGTTCTTCTAATTATTATTATTATTATTATTATTATTATTATTATTATTATTATTATTATTATTATTATTATTATTATTATTATTATTATTATTATTATTATTATTATTATTATTATTATTATTATTATTATTATTATTATTATTATTATTTTTATTATTATTATTATTATTATATTATTATTATTATTATTATTATTATTATTATTATTATTATTATTATTTATTTGCTTTTATTTGAAAATATTGTTTGTAATATAATAATTAGTATGATTTTAAAATTTTAATTGGGTAGTAAAATTCAGTTAATAGAAAAAAAAATGTTTAAATATAAATTAAAATACTAATAAAATAAGGGAAAACGATCTTCTACTTACGGTACCAATCTGAGATTGTATATTATAGCAGGATGTCTTCCTCAGAGTGGTTCCCTACCTAGCTCTCTGAAACAGGGTTCGGAACTCGAAGCTCGAAGCTGGCACCCAGAAGCCGGTACCCAGAAGCCGTTCGGACACTCCGATGATTCCAGTCATCCGATATATGTACGAAAGGATTGTTAAAATCAGAGTCCTGTGACGGTTGCAAACCTACTTATCGAGAAGTTTTTTATTTATTTTTAATATTGAAGTGTTTTTGTTAACGCTCTTTTGACGATTACTATTTTGACATTATAATAAGACAGAAAAAAAACCCTTTACTGGGATGTAATATTTCTACGAATCTTCGAGGTTCAAATGAGAGGTCAACATATATTTTAAAAGAAGGCTTAGGTAATATTTATCTTTTTGCCTTGATCACTATAATTCCAGAGAATAAGTACTTTCTTTATCAGAAAAAAAAAAATAAATTAATTGCAAAGTTTATATAATTGATGAAATTTAATCGTGTTTAAAATTAAAATGTTATTATTGTGGTTGACTAAGAAAATTTTAGATATTTATAGGTAACGAATAAGATTCTGACCACAAGTTTTGATATGAGAAAAATATTATGTGAGGTGTTTAAACTTATTGATTGGTTGCATTCCTGAAAACAGTCATTACATTGTTGTCTTAACGTCAAAGGGCATAAAAGTTTATTTTTAGAGGAAAAAAAATCTATCCTGAATCTAATAAGAAAAGAGTATATTAAATGGTGGAGCAGGAATGGAGCTACAGCCGAGATTTACGAAAAGCGGTTAGCGGTATACGTT
>JABUQX010141259.1:17500-22293 GCA_015478945.1 Trachelipus rathkii
TATGCACAGTTTTTAGGCTATTTAATAGACCATGTGAATTTATTGATAAGAATCGATCCTTATTGATTAGAGGTAGACTGGTGAGAGATATAGAAAAAATATTTCAATCAAAATACAACGTTTCAAATATTTTTCAAAATGATCTTGATGCCTTAAAAGCTAGAATTTGGTTTATACAAAGTAGAGAAGATTCTTTGAGATGATTCCTACATATTATTATTGTTATTTTAGTTCTTGGATTTTTATTTTTTAATTACTTTTAAAAAAATGTACTTGTTTACGATAATAAAGAATTAAAGTCTAAAGTCTAAAGTCTATCTATCTATCTATCTATCTATCTATATCTATCTATCTATCTATCTATCTATCTATCTATCTATCTATCTATCTATCTATCTATCTATCTATCTATGTTTATACTTTGTGGTGAAAGGTTGGTTTAAAATCTTAAGGTTAGTTAAATTTAGAAGCATAGTGAAGAGTGATTTTTGAGAAACTCTCTAAAGTGTAAATCTCTTTAGAATTTTTACTTATGTGCTCAGTGTAATGTGATTATTAGTTGTGTTAAGAAATTTTTTTTTTATTTTCTATAATTTTAAATATTATTTATTCAAAGTTATTTATATCTTACTTTAAGTGAAGCAACTTTACTTTTTATTTAAATACGTTCTTTTAATCTAACAAGAAAATACAAAATCTCCTTTTGTATTTTTCTTTTTTAATATTATTTTATTTTATTATTAATCTCTATAAAAACTATGAGATGAACAAATTGTGCTGTATTTCAGCTTGTGAGCTTTGAATAGCTTTTTTTGATTATATCAAAGACTTTTATTATAATAGTTTAAGTGAATCGTTAATAATGGAAGTTAATGACTTACTATGTTATGTGACAACAGCTTTAGATGTGATCAATAATGATACTATTGTTATGACCTGCATTGCATTTTATGGTGCATCTAATATCAAGGATGCTAAACAGAGACTTTCGAACTTATTAGGAGAAGAAATAAAATGGAGAAGAGGAGATGATAGATTGAGAGGTGATATGCAGGATATTTTGGACTTGATTCATTCTGCTAAACATAAGGATAAAGCTTTGCCTAAATTTGTTGCAGAGTCATATAGATCACTCCCACCAGCAAGTGGTTTTGAAATTATTGGTGGAGAATTAATCAATTTAATTGATGAAGTCACTAAACTAAGAGAGGAAATTAATCACTTGAAAAATCAGAGATTAAAAGATAATAACCTAGCATCTGATATGGTTAGTATTAAAGAGAACCTATTTGAAATTAAAAATGATATAAGGAAACTTCATGAGATAAATGATAAAGATATAATAATTTCGGGAAGTTTTACTTCGAATGATGATCTTTTAAATCATAATTCAATATTACCTTCAGCACCTCCTGCTTCCCAAATGGATTTAAGCATTGAATCTGAAGAAGTTATTGCTTTCAGAAAACCCGAAGTCAATGAAATTATGCTTAAGAAAAGTTATGCAGAGGTTGCTTCAAATTCTCTTAATATGAAAAAGAAATCTGTCCCATTTAAAGGATTTACAGGTGCAAAGAAAAATCCTAAAAAAGGTTTGGTTTCTAAGGAAACAAATGATCGTCAATTGGAAGATGATAAATATGAAAAAACCAATAATTTGGTTTCTAAAGAGACGAATGATCGTCATTTGGAAGAAAATATATATGATAAATCAAAAGATGATATGTTTACTATTGTGAAGTCTCGAAAAAAGAGTAAACAAATAATTTATGGAACTAAAAATTCGAAACCTAATGATAACTTAAGAAGTGCCAAAAGGTTTATGGAATTTTATATTGGCAGATGTGATTTAAGTGTTAAAAATATTCACTTAGAAGAATTTATCAAAGAAAACTTGGACATAGATTGGTTAAATATTGAAGAGTTGAATTGCAGAAATCCCTACTCTAAATCATTTAAAATTACAAGTGATGCAAGATTTAAAGAAAAGCTTTTAAATGAAGACTTCTGGCCTGCGGGAATAATATGCAGAAAATTTTTTACAAACAGAAAGAATGGCGATAACAAATGATATTAATAAGGCTTTAAACATGGTTACTTACAACTGTAACTCATTTAAGAATAATTTAGATACTATAAGGAAACTTATGCTTAATCATGATCTAATTTTATTACAAGAATTAATGCTAATGGAAAAAGATATTCACTTGATAAATAACTTATCAGAAGAATGGGATAATGTGTCTTTTGTTCAAAAAGAAGTTGTAAATATAATACATGAGGGTAGACCTAAAAAAGGTATGTGTATATTATGGAAACAATCCTTATCAAAAAATATTGAACCAGTATTACATAATGACTCTATAATTGGTATTGTTTTAAATTTGAATCTTCATAAAATTATGATTTTAAATGTATATCTTCCCTTTTTTAACAAAGATAATGAATCAGTTATTGAATTTATTAATTCATTGAAAGAAATAGAGGCATTAATTAAAAGTATTAATCATGATTCTCTAATTATAATGGGTGATTTTAACTCTGATTCTGATGATTCAACCTTTGGTAAATTATTAAAGGAATTTATTGAAGTAAATCATTTGACTGTTGTTGATAAAAGTCTACCGCAAGATTCATTTACTTATCTTTCTCCTGCTCATAATACGACATCATGGCTTGACCATGTGATTTGTTCAAGAAATCTAAAAGATATGTTCACTAATATTGAGATATTGTATAATCTATGCTTATATGACCACTTTCCTTTATCATGTTGTTTTAAAGTAAGTGAAAGTATTCATTTCTCTAATAACAAAGTAACAGATACTAAATTCGTATACTGGAATAAACTTACGCTTAAAGAATTGAATGAATATGCTACTAATATTGACTGTTTGTGTGACAATTATAATTTTATGAAAAATGAGGTTTCCTATTGCAATAATTATAATTGCAAAGACAAGAAACACTTAGATTTATTAAATATCTGGTATAAAGATATATGTGAAATTCTACAAATAGCAAGTGAAAAATTTTCTGTAGATTGCAAAAAAGTTAAAAAATGTATACCTGGATGGAATGAAAATCTAAATAAACTACATAAGGAAGCGAATTTAAGATTCAAGGAATGGAAAACTAATGGGAAGAAACGAGATGGTGAAGAATTTAATAATATGTGTATAACACGTGCTAATTTTAAGTTTGCACTAAAACAATGTAAAACTAATGAAAATGTAATCAGAAATGAAAAATTTATTTATAGTTTTAATCATAAAACCAAGACAAAGTTCTGGAATCAAATTAATGGAGAAAACAAATCTAAAAAAGCTGTATCAAAAATAGATGGAGAAACAGATGAAAAAGAAATAGCGGAAAAATTTTCAAGTAAATTTAAGAAAGTTCTTGATGATGATTTTTGCAGATCGAATATTGATAGCTTGCATAAGAATGTTTCTTGGACAGAAGCTTATGAAATGTTCAATGCTTCAAAAATTAGAAAATTAATTAATAAAATGAAACCTACACTAGGTCCTGATGGAATACATCTTTATCATTTAAAATTTGGAACAATAAAATTAGATACTATTTTAGCTAAGTTTATGAATGCATGTATTATGCACAATTATATCCCTGTAGATTTGCTTAGAGGGGTTATAACTCCGATCATAAAAGATAATTATGGAGATTGGACTGATTTAAACAACTATAGACCTATCATGATGTCATCAGTTTTCTTAAAGTTGCTTGAGTATGGACTTTTAGATATTGTAGAAAATTATATATCCTTAGACGACAGACAACATGGATTTAGATCAAAATATTCAACAGAAACGGCCTTATTCGCTTTAAAAGAAACAATAGCAAATTACATTAATAATGGGTCTTCGGTTTATGCTGCTTTTTTGGATTTAACAAAAGCATTTGATAAAGTAAATCATGGTATCTTATTTAAAAAATTAGAATCTATGCACATTCCGGACATTGTGTATAATGTTTTGGTTAGTATTTATTGTAACCAATTTGCATGTGTTAAATTTAAGAATGGTGTCTCAAATGAATGGCTTATAAGAAATGGTGTTAGACAAGGTGGAATTTTATCACCATTGTTGTTTAATATTTACATTAATGATCTTATAAAAGATATAGTGAAAAGTAGAATAGGTACCAAAGCAGGAATCTTTATGTTGAATATAATCATGTATGCAGATGATTTAGTTTTGTTAGCTCCATCGGTAGATGGCCTTCAAAAACTATTAAATATTGCGGAAAAATCTATTTCTGATCTATGTCTAAGTTTTAATTATAATAAAAGTGGAGTTATCAATTTTGGCAAAAAAAGTAAGAAAAATAAAGAAGTTTTACCTAAATTAAAATTTTCTTATGGTTTTTTAAAAAACTTGAATGAGATTAAATATCTCGGTTTTATTTTAAATGAAAATTTAGAAGAAGGAGCAGACATAAAAAGAGCTAGGGACAAATTCTTAGGAACGTTTAACGTTTTATTAAGAAGATTTAGTTCGTTAAATGTAGATATATTGTTATATTTATTAAGATCTTATTGTATGCCTTTTTACGGAGCAAATTTTTGGACTAACATTTCAAATAGTAGTCAAATATTCAAACAATTTGAAGTATGCTCTCATAATGCTTTAAAAAAAATATGTAAAGTTTCTATTAGAATTAGTAATCATCTAATATGTAATTGCTTAGATATGTTAACGTTTAATCATTTTTTAAACTACCTTAAATTATGCACTGTTTTTAGGTTGCTAAACAATTCATGTTATTTTATT
>JABUQX010141260.1:0-17500 GCA_015478945.1 Trachelipus rathkii
GTTGGCGCTTCGTTCGTTCAAGTGGTGTTTGTAACCGTTTCGCATTTATCGTGAGCACTTTCGCGACGCTAACCCGCTTCGTCTAATCTACGTTGCTCGCTCCTCCTTTTACACGCTGATCTTTCTCTACCAATTACATAGCTCTCTTTAGATTTCCACAAACCCGTCATCATATGATGAGTGCAGGGCTTTTCTCCTTTTCCTCATCATTCCAACACCTTCCTGCCACCACCATCTCATTTTCCTGCTCAAATGTACTTATGAAGTTGAAAACCCAAGGAGACCTGGCACATCACCGCACCATCCGCTACTAATATTAAAAGCTAAATCACTTTTAAACACATTTTACATTCTTCACTTTGCATAAATATATATTTGTTCTTTCACTGACCACTTTAACAAATATTATTAACAACTATAGAGCTTTTCTGTGAAATTCATCTAGTATGCATTTTTAATCAATAAGAGCCTCAATATAATTTATTCTTTAACTATACCCTAATTTTCACGATGTTTGTTCAATGTAAAGATTTTGTCATCTCTACCTACACTTTACAAACTCTTTGGTCTTCCCATCGACGCCCTCTTTCGACCCAAGAATTTAAGCAAATCTTTACAAACATAATGACTAAATTGCTAATAATTTTGAAATTACCGCCATCCCATACACCATATAATTTCTTACTACTCTTCTTAATCACTCGGAACTGCCACTCCATAAACACTTTTATTACTAACCATATCATCAATCTAACGTGTCTTGTCGTTCTTGATGTCCATTTCTGGTATTTATCTATGTGGCCCATAAATCCCCCAGTACTATTCTACACCTTCAAACCCCACATTCCTTTATAACTATTATTACCAATGTTATGAAATTTTTAAATGTTTATAAAACTCCCTCATCAACATCGATTGAAATCACCATCCCTAGCACCTACATTTCTAAGCAGATTCCCACTTATTCTCATTCTTTGCCCCTTTCCTTCTTTCCAAGAGAGCTTTATAATCTCTTCTAAGGGTTCCCATTCTTTATCTTTTTTAAACTGTTCATTTACCATCTTTTCTCTACAGGAACTTTTTGTATTCTCATTTCTTTAACCTTATAATTCCAAACATCTTTCTTTTGAACCTTCATCATTGTTGTACATTCAACCACACTTCTTTTTACTTTTTGTACCACATCACCTCAACTGTTCCACTACTAACTGTAACATTCTTATTTCCTCACTTTGCTTACATCACACTTCTTTTGCTGTTTTACAACCCTTTATTTCATTAAAAGTTTGTCAGTTTCAACTTGTTCACATTTAACTGAGATTGCCATGGGCGCTCTTAAATATCAACATTACCCATGGGCTGCAACTCACTCTTAAATTCTACCCACTTTTTCTTGTGTTTCCTGTATTTGGCCCCACTAACTAATTTTATAAATAGCTTATAGCTGATCTATAATCCATTCACAAACACCTGCTGATTTAACATCCAGCATACTTCAATATCTCCTTTCACCCAGCTTAGGTAATGTGCTTTTCACTTTAAATGCAAACTCTCACTCACCAGTTCTGATATGCTTATGATAAATGTATGACAATACTGCTCCACCTCTCTCTTCATACCAAATAAATCTTCTACCATTCTCATTTTTCCCAACACCAGAGCCACCTGTTATGTTAAGCCACTTTTTGATCCCACTGTCACCACATTTAGATCACCAGCTTGCAATCAATCTGGCCCCTACTTTACATCCAAGAACCATCATTCTTATTGTCCCAAAAGAAATTTCTTTCTTTCAGATGAACACATAATACAGCTGAACCTGTGCCAAAACCCCTAAATTTGACATTAGAGATTTCCCAGGCTCACCCCAAATCTGCCATGGCTCTGCAAGTCATTCATCTGGTTAACTCCTTCTCTCCCTCTCATTCCCTTTCCACCTTCAAACACATTTTACCCACCACTCCATTTTATATTTCCTTTCATCTTGTTTCAGTTAAACTGACAAATCAATTTGCCCCTTTGTTATTACATTTATCCACATCTTTCTTCTTCTGAGAACATTCATTCCTCTGGCACATTTCATGCCAGCCGATTCATACGACTTTCGCGTAGGATAGAATGCATTTACGGCGATCACTGGAGAGGAATCTTGCGGGAGCGCAAATTAGCGCTCTGCAGCAGAAGATAATTGGTAGAAGGCTAGCCAACCCAACTACTCCCACCGCCCTTGGTCGCCTTCTTGACACGCAGGACATACGATGTGGGCTATTCTTTCTTAACCCACACATGAATATAAGAAATGGGATGTCTGTAAGATGCCATCTGAAGAGGGGTGTGAATATAGAAATAATGCGTATATGATATGTGGATAAGGTGGTGTCTGTAATATTTTGTCTGGAGAGATGAGTGTGTATATGAGCGCAAAAGAAGAAGGCAAAGCCATTAGGCGCACAGGAGTAGCACCATATATGCAAAATGGGAAGTAATTTCATCGCTGCGAGCCAAGGGTATTCTACCTATATATATATATATATACATATATATATATATATATATATATATATATATATATATATATATATATATATATATATATATATATATATATATATATATATTTGGTTTGTGGAATGTGTACTCGTTAGATGAAATGTTTGATTCCTTTTCCTTTCCAGATTAATTGCAAGAGCCATTGTAGAGAGCGATTGGTGGTTTTCTGGATTTTCTTCGTCCTTTTGTGACTGTGGACAGTGTCCAAATCTTGTGAATTTGACCAAAGAGAACAAAAATATTACAGAAATGGTGTATCAAAAATGTGTCGATGTCTATGATTCGTATACCAAATACAACTTTCAGATTTTTGAAGATTTTTACTACGTACCTTTAAGTAAGAAGCAGTTTCTATATATTTTTAAAATTAGTTCCCTTCCTTCCCTCTTCAAATTAAAACCTGTTTTATTAATAATATTAATGTCAAAACAAATATATATGATTGGAATGCAAGATTTCTAATCCAATTATACAATACGATTAGTCAAACTGCATTCCATATTAATGTCTTCTATTTCTTTGAGCAGAAAATAATATTCTATGAATCTTCAAAATTGCAAATTCAAATGCAAAATGTTTTCTTGAATTTTTGCTAGTTGTCGAAATTTGTACATTCATTGCTTTTCAATGATCAAGACTCTGTCTTTGTCTCGCATCTCCTGTTGTACTTTCCCACCTTAACTAAAAGTTCTTAGAGCAAATCAAGTAGGTGTATAGTTTTTACTCTTGTTTTATTCGTCACAGGAATGTTCCCTTCAAGAATTTCACTCGTCTTCAAACTTAAGAAACTGCTGAAGAATTATTCAAATTATCCAATTGTTTCTAAAAACATCCTTTATAAAAAAGAGAAATAATGAGACTGAAGAACTATAGATAGGCAAGTGGTACGAGTTCTCCTCAAAGAAGGAGGTTTGAGAGGTCCAAAGAACAAAGTACGCTGTAATAACGATAGTGTAAGAAGAGCTTGGCCAGTTCGACGGCAATTAATAAGAGTTTGAAGAGAGAGAGAGTCAGTGAAGGCGGAAGAGTTGGTAAGTCAAAAACCTCTCACTTCAGTTTCACCATCTTGAGGAAAATTGTGAAGTGGAACCACTCCAGATATCTAATGAACTATCCATACAAGAACAAACTACGAATCTATAAAGTGCAAGCAACTATGGTGGTATGAAGAAGCTCTGAAGATACCTCAGAATACCCATTGTCTTAGAAGCTTTTTTTTGGTGAGAGAAATAATAATGTGATCCTTCCAAGAAGGATCTCGAGGAAATGGAATGCCAAAGATATTAATTAAGGATGAGGGAAGGATTGAGTTGTGTGTGTGTTTTACTGAAGATATTAAGGATGAGGGAAGGATTGAGTTGTGTCTTTTCCAAGATGTTATAATTACTTATTTGGTTGACTAACTTATGTTGACTAAAGTAGGAAAGAAACAGTTTTTGAAAGCATTGAAAACAAGCGCCCATGTTTTTTTTCTGCCTAAATAAGAAAAGTAAGAGGTGAGTTGCTCCAAATCGTCCTTGAAATGAGGGAGTTATGAAGTTTGAGATTGCGAGCATTAGAGTGGGTAGGTGAGCAAGCGGTGACACATAGAAGCTCATTAATGAAAAGTAGAAAAAGAGTTGAGGATAAGACGGAACCCTCATAATAAAATTAAAATATGAATTAAAAATATAAAATAAAAATGAAAAATTAAAATATGAATTAAATATGAAGTAACATTAAAAGATGAACACTGGTCGTTTACAATGGCTGTTATAAACAACTGGAGACAAAGATGATCCAAAATTCAAGCAGTGCATTTCAAATATTCGTTTTAATTCCATTCAATTTAAATTAATTTTTATTTATTTTTTTTCCTTTTGTCACTTATTATTTTTTAACATTTTTGCCCCTTTGATAATTACCTGCTATAATTTCAATTTAAATTTTGAGAAAAATTTCGTTAAAACGAATAATTTTTATTTCTTTCAAACCCCAGAAATGCCCCCTGCGGACTCTTACTTAAAACGCGAGTCCCCATTCAACCCAGAAACAGGAAAACTGCGTAAAGAGATCGTTCCTTTCAAGAAGCACAATGGGCATCCTCTCTACGTTGCTGCGGATCTGGAACACATGAACCTGATGCAACATCCCCTGAGCATGGCTTACCTTAAACACAAATGGGTCTCTTATATGAGGACCATTTTAATGGGATCTGTTGTCTCAGAGGTTCTCTTAGTTACCTTTCTCTGCTTCTATTTGTCATTCGTCGAGTAAGTTACTTTTCCTTTCAAATCATTCAAACTATTAATATTCATTGCTTTTTAGATTCATTCGCTCTACAAGATGTAAGTGACAGCTAATAATAATAATAATAATAATAATAATAATAATAATAATAATAATAATAATAATAATAATAATAATAATAATAATAATAATAATAATAATAATAATAATAATAATAATAACAATAAAAAAGAAAAAAAAAAAACGAAAAAGAAAAGAAATAATAATAATAATAATAATAATAATAATAATAATAATAATAATAATAATAATAATAATAATAATAATAATAATAATAATAATAATAATAATAATAATAACAATAATAATAATAATAATAATAATAATAATAATAATAATAATAACAAAGTAGAAGAAAAAAGAAAAACGAAAAAGAAAAGAAGTGTTTATGTATATATTTTTATTATTATTATTATTATTATTATTATGTGTGTGTGTGTGTGTATTATTATTATTATTATTATTATTATTATTATTATTATTATTATTATTATTGCAGTAGTAGTAATTAATATATTAAGTAAATTTCTATTAAAAGATCTTGTGTGGTGTCTGTCTGTCGTTTTTCATGAACCGAACCCAAATAATTTCTTTCTCTTTAAAGTTTGATTTAGCACAATGATGATGTTTCTTTAATTTTTTACATAAGCCATTTCATAATCAATATATATATATATATATATATATATATATATATATATATATATATATATACTGCTGCTATATATATATATATATATATATATATATATATATATATATGAGCATCATTCTAGTTTCTGATTAATAATCATATTGTGAGTTTAGACTGTGATGTGATAGGTTGTGTTTTACTGGAGCTCCAATGGGTTGATTAATGTTCGTAATGTTTTAGTTATTTTTCCCATTAAGTTTGTTTGTACATTAAGTGCTCTCTAGTTTCAATTGTTTTTAACTATTATGGTTTTAATATTTGAAACCTTATAAAGATAAGTTATTCGTTTTAATTTTTGTTTTGAAACTTTTTAATGTTAGATAGTCATAGTTAGTTTTTAGAATTGTGCAATACGCAGTTTAGATATTACTAGGTTATATTTTTTTTCTTCGTCTTTTTAACTTTAGTTATTAGTGTTTCTATTTTTATATTTATTTTATAAGGGGTTTTGCACAACACTTACGTATTTGGTTCCATATTATTTTGATTTATACATATTTAGTTTTATGTTGAATAATTATTGTTTTTGTTTGAAAATTTGTTCCAAGAACAGTAAAAACATTTAAATTTTCTAAATTTTTTAATTTAAATATTTATTGTAAATACAGTTTTAGCATTTTAATCATTTACGTTTTTTTAGTGAGTGTATAATTTTAATTCTATTTCAACTTTCGTTTTTTGTCTGACTGTTGTTTTTGTTGTTGTGGTTGTGTGTGCGTGTGTGATGGTAGATTTGCACAGACGCGGGCTTTCTATCGACTTTACCAACATCCGCGGCTTACTCTCTAACTCTGCATCCGCGAAATACCACCTCTCTAATTCTAACCCTAACCTTTTGCTCTTGTCTGAGACACAGATGGTTAAGAATTCATCCTCTAACTCAGGGGTTCCCAAACTTTTTTCACCGCGGCACCCTTGTTGTGCTAAAAAAAAATCGCGGCACACCTACTCTTAAATTGGTTTGACTACTTAGTCTTAGGTCTCACGAAAACAAGAAAACACAATGCAAATTTAATGTTCATTTACCTCTAATGTGAAGAATGAAACTGTTTTAATGAATTTTTCATTATTTCTTCGTTTATGGGAAGGTTTGTCAATTTTACCCTTAAATCACTTGACGCTGAAAGTTCACTCCTGTATCTGTTTTTTATGTAAGCATATATTGAGAATGCAGACACAAATAGATAAGTGAAATTAAAACGCACAAGTCTTTTTAATGCAATCTTGCCAATAGCATTGTTTTCTACATACACTTGCATCCAGAGCTCTTCTTGACCCCCTTCGTGGTATTAAAGTTTCAAAGTGCTGTCTTTACTGATGTCCAGCAGATTTTGAAAAGCTTCATTTGTCATCCCAGTAGGTTTACGTTTCCGGAGCTGGAGGTCGCACGAAACGGGTTTGTCATCCAGCTGTAAGACATTTTCCAGAATCAATATCGGAAAATGCTCCAACAATAGTTTTTCCAAACCTTCCAGGAAAATTGTGGAGGCGGTGATAATTCCGAGGAAGTTCGGTTGAAGATGGATCTCATTTGTTTTGAAAAATTATTGCAACCGAGGAAAGTTGGAGATGTCTCTGCTCTTAACACACGCTTCAAAAAGTAAAAAAAAATTTGCAGCAAGCCTTTTCTTTTATCCCTGGTGTGCTCCTCCTTCCCTTGAGAGATGTGAGTGGAGGTTCAGTTTAATTTTCGAGATATGTCGGAAAGGTATCCCAATTTAAACAGCCAATCGACATCAGCTAATTTTTGAATAAAAGACTGCTCTGTAAATGTGACCACCAATGCATCGTTTAGTTCAAACAGTCTGGCTAAAACCTTTTCCCTTGAAAGCCACCGCACTTCTGTGTGCAGCAAGAAGTGGAAGTGATCCATACCCATATCTTCGGCGGTAAGTTTTAAAAGGCGTGCTTGAAGCGGGCGGCTCTTAACATGATTAATTATCTTCACAGCATCATCCAGTACGACTTTTAAATCTTATGGCATCATTCTTATTACCAGGGAATGCCGATGTATGACACAGTGGCTGCTGGTGGCGTTTTCTGTCACTTAATTCATCCTAGACACCGCTCCCTTCGTTTTTAACCATGGCGGCCGCTCATACAAATATCCACACACTTGCTCCATTCCAAGCCATTTTTCCTCTACAAATTTGTCTTGTGATATATCTTCATAGAAAATTTCGTCGCCAGTGGTGTAAGCCTCAAGCACTTCGCTCGTCAAAAGTTCCTATTCTATTTGCATTTGAATGGATACCTCACAAACACAAGAAGAACAGCAAGTCCCGTTACGTCGGTAATTTCATCAAGCTGTAAACTAAAAAATCCCCAAGTTTTCAATCTTCTTATAAGTTCGTTCTCGACTGTCTCTGAAATTGTGTTAATTCGCTTGCTTATAGTGTTATTTGATAGCTGAACAGTATCAATCTTCTTGGCCATATCTGGACCTAAAATGCAACTAACAACATCCTTCAGGCAAGGTTTAATTAATGTCTTGGCAATAATATGCGGTTTTCCAGTTTTTGCAATATGTAAACTGACAATAAATGAAGCTTCAGTTGCGTTTTCATTTTCATTTTTAGAAATTCTCTCCATCATAGATGAACCTGCCTGAAGAGATAAAGAGCGGCGTTTGAAGATTTCTTCACCTTTATGCACTAAATCAGAATGATTGCATTCCAGATGTCTTTTAATTTTAATTTTAAGCAGCCATTAGCAACAACTTTATGACAGCTAACGCATTGCTCTTCGGGTGCCTGTTCGTTCCCAACCGGAACAAAGCCAAACAAAGTAAGGTAGCTAGGGTCATATTTTCTTATTTTTCTTCGAAGCTCCTTTGGGACGTGAGTTGCCTTTCCGCGAACTGAGGCAGAACAATTTGGGCTTAGGCTGCCAGGAGTCTGCTGGGATATTTCGTCACATTCGGCGATGCTGGTTGTTATTGAATCAGTCGTCTCAGAAGTTTCTACAAGTTCACCACCTTTTCGTTTCAAAGACCCAGTTTTTAGCCAATTGTCCATAATTCTGCAACAAAAATAGTACTCACATAAATAAAAACTCATGTACAGGTCCCTCACTGCAACAGTATCATATATATATATATATATATATATATATATATATATATATATATATATATATATATATATATATATATATATATATATATATATATATATATATATATTAAATAACTATATATATATTTATATACATACACATAAAAAAAATATATATATATATATCTTAAAAAAATATATATATATATATATATATATATATATATATATATATATATATATATATATATATATATATATATATATATATATTTACTCTTTGCTATATATATATATATATATATATATATATATATATATATATATAATGATTATATATTCTAGTCACTAATATCACTAATGAATAATTAAACAGTTTCTTATAATCAATAAGAAAATAAATCAAAGTCACCGTAAAATCCACTGGAATCTTCTTGACAATGTTAATAACCCGGAGCCATTCGAGACCAAGGACGCACTAGGGGACTACAAACAAAATGGGCGACGAGTAGTAAACGATGCACGATGCATAATAATGGTGTTGCCATATTATAAAAACGAATTGTACTACTTAACTCTAAAATTTTAGTGAAAATTGAAAAAATGTGCCGGCACCCCTGGCACACGCTGGCGGCACCCCAGGGTGCCGCGGCACCCACTTTGGGAACCCCTGCTCTAACTTGTTTAATATATCCAACGATAACTTATTTCATAATTTCCGTCAAATGGGTGGAGTATGTTGCTATGTAACATAAGGCTGCTCCTGTAACGTCTCAGAATCTCAGATCTCTAACCAGATGTTACGTGGCCAGTGCTCTTCTGTTTACACACGTATCTTGTGTCTCACTACTGTTCTCCCAGCATAACAGATTTTTCTTTCACGCCTTTTTTGAATATCTTACTACTTCTCACGAGACTGTTATATATTCTCATCCAAATACTGGGGTCCTCTATTTAGGGGATTTCAATGTACACAACACTGAATGGTTTGGGTCTCTCATACTGATTTAGGTGGGGGAGGAAGGCCAGATGTTTAAGCATTCTCAATCTGGAGCAACAAATTAGAACCCACACACATTCGGATCGTATCAACCAATTCTTGAACACACTTGACCTATGTTTCACCACTAAATGTATTTCTCTCTATAAATACACTACTATTGGTAATCCTATTGGAAAATCTGACCACAACCTTATATCTCTTAATTTAATACTTTCTCTCCAACAGCTCCTCCTACCCTATGCATATTTTCTGGCACTTTGATCGGGCCGATTGGGGGGGGCCTTGCGTTGCTTCTACGCTAACTATAATTGGAATGACTGCTTTGTCCCTGAAGACGCTTCGACTTCTGCCGATAAGGTGGGAGCTGTAATCGTTGATGGGATGAGCAGGTTCATTCCTTCTTCGACTAAATCATTCTCTCCTCATAATCCATGGTTCGATCGTGCTTGTTCTCTGGCCATTCAGGCTAGAGACAGGGCGTATCGGGAGTGGAAAAATTCTCGTTATCCTATCACTCTTGCTAATTTTCATTCAGCTAGAAATCGTTGCAGGGATACTCTTCGACGAGCAAAGCGGGCTTTCATCAAGCGAAAGTGCGCTAACCTCCTTGGTTCCCTTACGGACAAATCTTTCTGGCCTCTTGCCAAAAACCTCTCTAACAACTTCTGTAAATCTGTCTTTCCTCCTCTTATTCGATTTGATGTTTCTGTTGCTAATTTTCCAACGGAAAAGGTCAATCTCTTTGGCCTCCTATTTTCCTCTAACTCAACCCTGGACGATACTGGCATTCCTCCTCCTCCTCCTTCTCCTCTCAGGTGTCATATGCATTTGCCTGTGATTACATTTGATCGGGTGCATGGGCTCCTGAAATCTACGAACGTTAGAAAGGCGGGTGGCCCGGACGGCATTCCTCCTCGAGTTTTGGGGGAGTGTGCTTTCGAGCTATCCCCGTCACTCGTTCAACTATATTCTCTATGTATCAATGCTAAAACTTTCCCTCAGTGTTGGAAGCACGCACATGTCCAACCTATTCCGAAAAAGGAAGCCCTTCTGAACCTTCCAATTATCGCCCTATAGCTCTTACTTGTATTATATCTAAGATTTTTGAAACCCCTCTCTACTCTTATTTCTTACATCATCTGAAATCTCATTCACTTCTTTCCGATCGCCAGTACAGCTTTCGGCGCTCGAGGTCTACTGGCGATATACTTTCCTATCTTACTGATTTATGGTTTTCCGCCCTTATGAACTACGGGGAGACTTGCGTGGTGGCGCTTGACATATCCAAAACATTTGACCGGGTATGGCTGGCGTCACCCCTCTCCAAGCTCCCCTCCTTTGGGTTTCCTCCTTCTCTTTGCTTACTTATGGCTAGTTTTCTTTCAAATCGCTCAATATCGGCTGTTGTTGATTGGGCGACTTCTTCTTCCTTTTCTGTCAATAGTGGTGTTCCTCAGGGTTCTGTCTTATCTCTTACTTTATTCCTACTTTTCATTAATGATCTTCTTGCCTGCACATCTAACTCTATTCACTCATATGCCAATGACTCGATCCTTCATTCTTCAACTCATTTCAATTTTGCTCCTTCTTTTACTTCTAGAATTGCTCTCTCGTCTTAATCTTTCCAAATTCTATTCTCCTGATCTGGATATAATTTCAGGTAGGGTCGTCTGAACCTTGTGAAATTCAATTCTTTAAAACTCAACTTCTACAAATCTCCCTCTCTAAACACCTTCTAATTTTTCCTATATCTCTTTCCGATGGACATATATATTCTCTCCTGTTCTACAATGTTAACATCTTTGGCCTTACCATAAGCAAAAATGTCTTGGAAACCTCACGTCACAACGGACAACATTTGCTAGGGCGGCCTCAAAAGAAATGGGAGTTCTGTTTAGACTGCGAGACTTTTTCCTCTTCTCAGTTGCTCCAGCTATACAGGGGCCTCCTCATCCACCCTTGTATGGAGTGCTGCTCTCATATCTGGAGGGGCTCTGGTTTCACCGGCTTTTGGATGGGTCTAGTCAAAGGCCAAAGGCTTATAAACTGTTCTGTACTCCAGTTTACTTGACCCTCTATCTTTGCGGCGCGATGTTGGTGCTTTATCTCTTTTCTATAGGTACCGCAGCAGCGGCAGGTGCTCGAGGAGCTTATCACTCGCGTCACTTCCACCTTTACGTCGCCTTCGTAGTACTAGAGGTTGCTGTCTGCAGGTTTGCATGTTGATGTGGTAACTCCAGAGCTAGCTCGCTGCACAGGTGCTTCCTTCTTTCCTGCCACATCTGTTCTGTGGACTTCTCTTCCATCTTCTGTGTTTCTGCTGAATTTAATCTCCCATTTCAAAGCCTTCGTCTGTGCTCATCTGCGTAATTTGCTGGTTATTTGACTTCACAGAGTGAGCACCTCATGAATAGGGCTCTGCCAGACGTGAGTAAAGTGGTGACAACTGTATAAAAAAAAGTGGAAAATTTTGCGAGTATGTTGACTCAAGAGAGCATGAGTCGACTCGCGCTGAGTTCGTGAAGTGATTGAGTCACTATATATATATATATATATATATATATATATATATATATATATATATATATATATATATATATATATATATATATATATATATATATATATATATATATATATATATATATATGTATATAACTTATATATATATATATATATATATATATATATATATATATGTAAAGTGGTTTTATGATTTAAAATTAACGGGTAACTCTAAGTCCAATTTTCACCCCACCCCCTAAAAATGGACATAAAATTCGGAATTTTCAGTCGATTTTGACCCTGTAAACACCAAACTGTAGCTTTTTTTACCCTCTAAAACCTCGTTTTAGAGTGTTTTTCTGTGTCTGTAGTCAGTCTTTCAGAATTTTCAATTTTTAAAAACCCATGTTTTGACATTTGTCGTATCAATTTTAAGAATTTTCACTTTAAATATGCATAGATGGGTTCATTACCTACAATAGTTACAAAGGTTTTTTCGATTTTCTGAGTTTTGTGCTCCACGTTGTCCAATTTCAAAACCCACTTTTTCTGGATTTTAAAATGAAAAATTGCTATAATTTTTTTCTGTTCGTGCGAAGTGAATGAAATTTTCACGCCATATGTAGTCTGGAGAGGTGCACATTTTTACTTAGATAATTTCTTTGTATATGCATTAGTTTTTGATTTGTTCTTGGAGCAAACTTTCAAAAAAAAAATTTAATTTTTTTAGAATTTTCTTTTGAGTATACAAAAACAAATTATCTAAGTACAAAAGATGCATCTACACCGACTAAACAAGCCCTGAAAATTTGGTGTTGATCGGAAAAGTAGGAAAAAAAATATCTTAATATTTCACTTTTTCAAACACTTGAATTTTTGGAAAAGTGAAAAAATAATATATTTTTTTCTACCCTTCCGATCAAAATCAAATTTTCAGGGCTTATACAATCGGGCTATATGCATCTTTTTTACTTAGATTATTTTATTGTATACTCATAAGAAATTTTTTTAAAAATTTTCAATTTTTTTTTTGAAAATTTGTTCCAAGAACAGATCAAACTAATGCTTTATACAAATTATCTAGTAACAGTGTGCGTCTCAAAAAATTTTGCCTAATAGCAGAATTTCATCTGCTTCGCACAGATGGAAAAGAATTCGCTCGCAATTTTCATTTTACTAGGAAAATCTCAAGGTTTTGAAGAACAGTTTCAATGCAGGCACAAAGCTCAAAAAAATCGAAAGGCCTTTGTGACTTGTAGGTAATGGACCATCTATGCATATTTCAAGTTTGGGGGTCATTCAAAAAAATTCTGGAAGTGATACACGACAGATGTCAAAAACATGGAGTTTTTAAAAATTGGTCGGAAAGACCAGTCTGAACGCAGGCACAACTCTAAAACGAAGTTTTAGAAGGCAAGTTTGGTTGGTGTTCTAGAGGCAAAATCGTCTGAATTCAGGCTTATGTCCATTTTTAGGGGGAGTGAAAATTGGGATCAGCCCGAGCCCAATATTGGATCTTCCCCTCAAGACCAACTCGCTAAAAAACGTAATAATGTCCTTTATGTTTCCCACAGTATTGCGAATTTCTGATATTGTGTTCAAATCATTTACTACTAGATTTAGTTTGTGTGAAGAGCAATGGAGAGGAGGTTGAGAGAGAAGGTAGAGCCGAGACTCGGAGAAGAACAGTACGGGTATAGAAGAGGAAGAGGAAAAACGACGGACCTCTTATTCAAACTAAGAATGGTCTCGGAGAAGATGCTGGAAAATGTCAAGAGATTCTTTGTAGCGTTCATTGACCTGTAAAAGCCATTTGATTCGGTGCCAAGGAAAAAGCTCTGGAGAGCTATGGAGAGGAAATATGGAGTGAGGGGTAGATTAAAGAAGGTAATAGAAAGTATGTATGAGAAATGCAGTTGTAATGGTAGAACCGAGTGCAAGAACGATAGATGGTTTGAGGTGAAAACAGGAGTGAAGCAGGGGAGTGTGTTATCGCCACATCTGTTTATGTATTATATTTAGACGTGAGGTGATGGGAAAGTGAGGAGAGACTGCGAGGTGAAGGGGACATAATGGCGTGCGGAAGATCTGGCATGTTGGAGCGAGAGAGAGGAGATGATTCGAGAAGTTGTGGAGTTGTTTGCGGAGGATATGGAGGAAGCAGGGATGAGGATGAACGTACAGAAGACAGAGATATTAACAATAACCTGATGAAATGAGGAGGGATGAAGGGTGGTGGTGAGAGGGAGAGGAGGTGAAGGCGGTAAATACCTGCAATTATCTCGGAGGATGTTTTAACAGAATGGGAGGAAGTGAAGGAGAGATTACGCGAAGAATGGAAAAGTATGGATTAGTTATGAAAGCGGTATATCCCATGATGAAAGATAGAAACATCGGAATAGAGTTAAAAAGTGATTTTTAACAGTACACTGACTCCGATGGTGCTGTACGGAGCGGAAAAATGGACAACAACGAGAAGAGCGGAGAGTATAATACAAGTGGCGGAGATGAGGTATTAAGAACTATGATTGGAAGAGTAGGAGAGACAGAATAAGGAATAGTAATTAAAGAAAATATATAAGGGTGAAGAAGATGATACTGAGAAGATGGATGCTGGGAGATTGGATGATGGGGACATCTGGAAGAGGATGGAGGCAACACAGAATGCTCCGAAAAGAGATGGGATGGACACCCAGAGGGCAGGAAGAGACAAGGAAAGACCCGAAGAAGAGATGGGTAGGAGGCCAGGCCGGTGGAGGACTCTCTGGAAAGATGTCACCTACCAAAAATGAGGTGTAAAGAGAAGGGGAATAGTGCAGGAGAGGGATGTCTGGAGAAGACTTGTGCGGCTGACAGGATGAAGAATCATTCCTTGGAGAGGAGAAAAGAAAAGAAAAAAGAAGAATATACATACATATATGTATATATATAATATATATATATATATATATATATATACTATATATATATATATATATATATATATATATATATATATATATATATATATATATATATATATATATATATATATATATATATATATTAGTGATGGACATAACATCCGCATTATATATATATATATATATATATAAATATATATATATATATATATATATATAAATATATATATATATATATATATATATATATATATATATATATATATATATATATAACTAATATATATATATATATATATATATATATATATATATATATATATATATATATATATATATATGTAACACGAGAAATCGAAATTCAAAAATTACAATTATTCCCGCAAGCTCCCATGATAAAGATGCCCAGCGAAAAGTTATATTCTAAATTCTTTTACTCAAAGCCAAATGAAAACTCCTCAACATCCTCATTTTTCAAAGAGGATGCGGATGCGAATGTGCGTTAAGTGAGGATGCGGATGCGGATGTTAATTTAGGTGCGGATGTTCCGCAAATGCGGATGCGGATGTCATGTCCACTAATATATATATATATATATATATATATATATATATATATATATATATATATATATATATATATATATATATATATACTCTTTCTCTATATATATATATATATATATATATATATATATATATATATATATATATATATCATAATCATCATCATCACCCACCTTCTTTCCCCAGACTGGGGGTAAGGTTCGTCACATACACTGTAAACAGAAAAGAAATAGAAGAATATGATGCAAGTCGAAAAGAAAGCCCAGCCTTACCGCCCCTTTTATACCTTTTAGTGAGAACTCGTTGCAGTCAGAAAATACACCCTAGAACAGAGGTTCTCAAACCTATTTCGTCTACCGCCCACTTTGAAAATCAATTACTTTTCAGCGCCCCACAATTTTTTTTTTGCAAAACTTCAAGAACCACAGGCAGCATTCTTTACTTTAATTAATTTAATTATAGTGTTCTATATTATTCTGGTCTGGAGTTTAAACTTACATTCTAAACGAGACTTTTTTACCAGTGAGAGCAATTAAAACGCAACTTTATAATATTAAGAATATATTTTATTCAAATTAAAACAAACATAATCAATTTTAATTTTAAACAAACATAATCAATTTTAATTTTAAAACTAATCTAATGTGAAGGATAAATCTGATGATTTTTAACAAGTTTGTTGATTTCAGGTTCGAATTTACTCAAAAACAGCCGCAAGCCGCCGAGTTCAGTAACATGCAAACGATTTCTCTTTTTAGTAAGTAGTGTTGCCACAGCACTAAATCCACGTTCACACAAATATGACAATGGGAATGCTATCAAAAATCGTTGAACGGTCGACCACAATCCAGGGTACAATTGCGGGATTGGCTTTTGAAGCCAAAATTCTTGGTAGCCATTTTTGAATTTTAAATGAATGAGTCACAGGAGATTTTACTCTCCATCAGCGGGATTCGAACATAGGACACCACGTCGCAGTGTTAAAAATAACCGGATGCTCTAACTACTAGGCCATCCACGTTCCCATAATTGCTGAGTACTCAAAGACCTGGCCCCCATTTTAAATGAATGAGTCAAAGGAGATTTTACTCTCCATCAGCGGGATTCGAACCTGGACTCCGCGTTGCTGGGTTAACAGTGACCGGGTGCTCTAACCACTAGACCATCCACGTTCCCAAAAAAGAACGCTTCAAGAATAGTTTTTAAGGCTCCCGGCTTTCTCATCCCATAATTGCTGAGTACTCACAGGCCAGCCCCCATTTGAACTGAATGAGTCAAAGGAGATTTTACTCTCCATCAGCGGGATTCGAATATATATATATATATATATATATATATATATATATATATATATATATATATATATATATATATATATATATATATATATATATATATATATATACAATATATACTGCTATATATATATATATATCATCATCATCATCATCATCACCCACCTACTTTCCCCAGACTGGGGGTAGGGTTCGTCACATGCACTGTAAACAGAAAAGTAATAAAAGAATATGATGCAAGTCGAAAAGAAAGCCCAGCCTTACCGCCCTTTTTATAACTTTTAGTTAGAACTCGTTGCAGTCAGAAAATACACCCTAGAACAGAGGTTCTCAAACCTATTTCGTCTACCGCCCACTTTGAAAATCAATTACTTTTCAGCGCTCCACAATTTTTTTTTACTTTACCAAAACTTAAAAACCACAATGACATTCTTTACTTTAATTAATTTAATTATAGTGTTCTATATTATTCTGGTCTGGAGTTTAAACTTACATTCTAAACGAGACTTTTTTACCAGTGAGAGCAATTAAAACGCAACTTTATAATATTAAGAATATATTTTATTCAAATTAAAGCAAACATAATCAATTTTAATTTTAAAACTAATCTAATGTGAAGGATGAATCTGATGATTTTTA
>JABUQX010141260.1:22500-34165 GCA_015478945.1 Trachelipus rathkii
ATGCACCTTCCCCTCTCCCCTCTGCCAAACTCATATTCCCCTAATTTAGGCTTTCCTTTACTGGCTCAATCCACTTTTTCTTCGATCTCCCAGCCAGTCGATTCCCAGCACACTCACCACTATATATATATATATATATATATATATATATATATATATATATATATATATATATATATATATATATATATATATATATATATATATATATATATATATATATATATATATATCTTACAAACAAAAATTACAAATCACAAAACACTGCCCTTAGAATTATCACCGGATGCACCAAACTACCCATCCAACATTTACGCGCTGACAGGACACATCCTTCCTGCACCTCTACCCACACCTGGAGATGGTGGGGGCTCAATTCTAGAAAACCCCAAATCCAACCC
This sequence comes from Trachelipus rathkii, assembly GCA_015478945.1. Classification (NCBI taxonomy): domain Eukaryota; kingdom Metazoa; phylum Arthropoda; class Malacostraca; order Isopoda; family Trachelipodidae; genus Trachelipus; species Trachelipus rathkii. The sequence continues at coordinate 22,902 of JABUQX010141260.1, forward strand.
ACCCATGTCACCAAATATTCTCCAACCCTCCCAAGCACAGACTAAAACCCCACCCTCCTCACCAGCCAAATTATATAATGACATCTACAACATTATTCCCCCTCCTCCTCCCAATGTCATGGCTTACGCATATCTATACACAACTAACTAACACGTACCTACAAAACCTCAATAACAATTTACTAAACTCCCCTCCCCAAAAATTTCCCCAATAGAAGAAACACTGTCCAGAGGCCAAATTGACCTCGCCCGGAGAAGATCAGGTCACCACCCAAAACTTTTACGATATAAATATAGATTTAGATTCAAACTAGACAATGTTACCTCCCCCACCTGCACCAGATGCCACAATTCCCAGTACACAATGGAGCACTTCATTTCTGGGGTACTCCTTTCTCGACGAACCCCATTGCCGACTTCTCTATCTACTTCCCTTTTTCGACCTGGAGACCACTTAAGAACGAAATTAGCCAGCCATTGGGAAGCAGTGTGGCCCCTCAATTGAAATTGGGCTAGGAGCAGAAGTATGCATATATATATATATATATATATATATATATATATATATATATATTATATATATATATATATATATATATATATATATATATATATATATGGACAAAGGATTACTTAACGCCCACACAGGGGACAGCAGGCTCGGATCAATATTCTCAAAAGAAGCATCAATGCTGCCTCAATATGTTTTCTAGGGTCAGAAATGAATTTTTTTTTTTTTACCTGTTCTAGGGCAGAGTATATATTTATATTATTTGTAAAGGTATACACGGCAATGTATAGGGGGCCCGAGCCGACGGGGAACACAGGGGGGGACGTTTTCCATACCCCGTAGAGGGGCGGAGGAACCCCGCGACACCCAAATACCAAGAGCGGGGGTTCCGGAGACCCGGAGGGGGGGAAATAGTCCAGCCCCGTAGTTCCCCGGACGAAGACCCGACTCCTACCATCGGTGCGGTATACCCTGGGGTATTCTTTAAAAAAAAAACAAACAAAACTATACTAGAAAGTCTATTTATTTTAACGAAGTAACGTATAAAGGTCTTAAATAGGCTTTCTCCTCATGTTACTATAATTATTAACAAATAATTTTTCTTTTTTTTACATTTTCCTTACTAAAATTTTACCAAGATTCAAAAATGTATTCCTTTTCGCTGTAGCTATTGTAGTTTTTGAAATTTTTTTTTTATACATTTCGCCCCTAAAACGTCTATTTATGATATAGGCAGGCTGTGAAATTTTTTTTGGATCCGAGCTCCCGTTTCCCGTGTAGACGTTAAGTAACTTTACCATATATATATATATATATATATATATATATATATATATATATATATATATATATATATATATATTTATATATATATATATATATATATATATATATATATATATATATATATATATATATATAAACACAAAGGAGGTCTCAAAATTTTATAAAAACTTTGTAGGTATGATTATTATTTGAAGTTTAAGTAATTGCATTTATATTGAAAACAAAACATAATTAGAATAGTTCAATTAAACTATAATAAAAGTGGTCTTTAAATAGCTATTTACGTAAACTGTTCAAATTTTATCCTTTCTCAGAATAGTAGAAGCACAGAATTGAAAACGCCGCTTAAAACCTCCTTTGTAACTGCAAGTTAATTTTTTTTTACTGTACACGAATATTTGACGTAAATTCTGTGTTTAATTAAGGCAAAAAAGAAAATTACTCGTAAGAGTAAGACACAAAGCTAAGGGAAAATTATAGCAGAAAAGGGAGAGAGAGAGAGAGAGAGAGAGAGAGAGAGAGAGAGAGAGAGAGAGAGAGAGAGAGAGAGAGAGAGAGAGAGAGAGAGAGAGAGAGAGAGAGAGAGAGAGAGAGAGAGAGAGAGAGAGAGAGAGAAGCTTTTGGGGTGAACGATTTTGAACGATTGCCTGCGAAACCTTAAATTTCTCAGTCATATTTTATTACAATCAGTGATAAGCTCTCTTTAAATTTATCAAGATAAACAATCCCTAATTTAGCTAAATATAGGTATCTTTACATTCTTTAATTGCACCACCCAGCAAAAAATTTTCATTGGTTCCTATTGCATTTCCTATTGGCTCCTATAGGACCAATGAACTTATTTCCAATAGGAACCTACGCTTTTCCCTATGAGGACCCGTCGTATTATAAGATAAGATTTTGTGGATCCTATAGGAATTTTCCAATAAGGTATGTCGGAATTTCCCTATGACGCCTATAGGAACCAATGAATAAACCCATGTTAAACCCATCGTATCCTATAAGGTATACAGGAATTCCCAATGACGCCTATAGGAACCAATAAAAAACCCCATCGTATCCCATAAGGTATGCTGGAATTTTCCTATTACGCCTATAGGAACCAAAAAAAAATCACATGTTAAACCCATCGTTTCCTATTGGTGTTTATCAGCATAAAATCTGATATATATTATTTGTTATAACATATATAAAATATATATATATATATATATATATATATATATATATATATATATATATATATATATATATATATATATAAAATTATCTATTTCAGCTAATGTAAGTAATGCAGGCCTGGAGAAGGTCAAAATGCCGTAAACGGCCTTCTAATTTTCGGCGAAATTGTATGAATCGTATAAGTACATGGAATGTCAGAGGAATAAATGTTGAGGAGAAGAGGAGAGAGGTGATGGATGTATGAAAGCGCAATGGGATTTTGCCTATGTGACCGGGAAGAAAGATGAAAGGAAAAGGTGCAGAAAATTATGGTGGATGTGAAATGTAAAGTGCTGGTGTGAAGAGAATGAGAGAGGAAGAGAAGGGAAGGTGTTGCAATTTTGATGAGTGACCTGCGGTACAAAGCTATGGTAGACCTTGATTGTGTGAGTCCTAGAATTTTAATGGTTAAATTTGTTTGAAAGGTCAAGGTATGTGTGGCTGTGACGTATGGTCCATCTGAGTGAAACGTTGAGAAGAGAGTACGATTTTTGGGATAATCTGAATGTGATGTTTGATATAGGTAGCTCAGATTGATAGCCTTGGGGGACCTGGAATGCCTATAGGTGATCAAAAAGTGGATGGTACATAACAGGTGGTTTTGGGGTGGCGGTGGGAGAAAACACTGGTAGTAAGGTGATTGGATTTCGTAGTTATAGACACGTGGCTTCTTTTTGTAACACAAGAGTATCCGATAAGTATACTAGAGTTAAAGGTAGGTATGATTTGTAACAGAAGTGAAAAGTGTATGATTTATCTGAAGTTGGTGAAGAAGGAGATGCTGAAGTATGTGTTGGATGTTAAATCAGTTAGGGGGTTAAGGACGGGGTTTATGGGACCATTAGTTTGTTCGGTCTAAAATTAAGTTAGTGGGGGCTTGATGGAGAGGAAGGTGATACGAAAGGAAGGTAAATTAAGAGTGAGAAGTTGCTGCAAGATAATAAGATATACAAGATGTCGGTAAAAACGGTTGATACTGAACAAATCTGGGGGCAAATGAAGGAAGCAATTGTTAGTAGTGCAAAGGAAGTGCGTGGATGTGCTAAAGTAGGAAGTAAGAATGTTAACAGCGAATGGTGGAATGAAGAGGTAATGAAAAAGCGATTAAAGGTAAAAAAGAAGCGTGGTTGAATGTACTAAAAGCAAAATTGATGAAGATTCAAAAGAAAGATGCTTGGAATTATATAAGCAGGAAAAAAGAAATACTAAAGGGTATATAAAGTGTAGAGAAACAAGAGGTAAATGAACAGTTTGGAAGGAGGATGAATGAGGATATACAAGGGAATAGGAAGCTCTTCTGGAAGGAAGCGAAAGGTTAAGAATGAGAATAAAGGGAATCTGCTAGAATAATGAATAGGGGATAGCAGGGCTTGTAACTGATGAACATGAGGGAGTGTGAAAGACTGAAAATCTGCACAAATATTAACAGTAATGATGAGGTGTTAGTGAATGTGTGCGGTTTTGGTGCAAGAAGAATAGGTATTTAAGATATAAGTACAGGCGAGGGGGCAGTGGGGTAGGGGTGAGAAAGTTGAAGATTTAAATCTGCAGGTATAGATGAAATTACTATTGAAATGATCAAAGCAGAGAAGCAGATGGTGATTGATTGATTTGGAAGTTAGTAATAAAGCGTTTATGGAGGGTATAGTTCCAAGGGATTGGAGGAGAGCGGTAATAGTACCCTTGTATAAGGGTAAGGGAGAAAGGGAACTGTAGAAAATTATAGGGGAATAAGCTGAGTGTTGTAGGAAGAAGCTGTGGTCGTTGGTTTCCAGAGCAGATGCTCGAGTGGTGACTGGAGGGACTTGATTGGTGAAGAACAAGGTGCCTTTAGGAGTTAGAGGATGTGTGATCAAATCTTTACATTGAAACAAATGATTGAGAAAATGAGGAGAAGAAGAATAAATTGTACGAGGTTTTATGGACGGGTAACAGGCATATAGAGCCGGTTGGGAAGCGTTATGGCAAGCATGATAAAGAAAGTAAGTAGGTTTCTGAATGGAATTCAAAAGTATAAGGATGATAGTGAAGCGTGTGTAAGAATAAATGGTGTCAATGGTGATTGGTTTAGTGATTAATAGCGAGTAAGACAGGGATGTGTTATGTCTTCCTGGTTATTCAATTTGTATATGGATGATTATGAAAGAACTATGGGGATGGCAAGTGAAATGGTGTTATGGAATGGTGGAAATTGTTTTATACCTATTACATGATGATTTGGTTCCATGAATCTGAAGAGAGTTTGGAGAGGATTGGACAGATAATTTTGCAGGGTGTGTAAAATGAGGGGCTTGAAAGTAAACGTGGATAAGAGTAAGTTTATGGTTGTGTGAGTGAGGACATACCTCAGTGTGAAGTTATGTTAGATGGTAAGGGAAGCAGAACAAGTGGTTCATCGAGTTTCAAACATTTAGGTGATATATTGGATGGTATGGAAACTTAATCACATGGAGCGCAGGAAAGGTGACGGCAGGAAGGGTCAAAGAATTGAAACTGTTGGTGAATGCAAAGTGACTAAGTCTTGAGTGTGCTAGGTCTTACATGAGGGTATTGTTACTCCTGAAAATGTGTTAATTTATGGTAGTGAGACTATGGTCTGGAATGTTGAAGTATAGATCTAAAGTTCAATGTGTTCAGCCGGACAACTTAGGTGCTAGGTGTGAGAAGGTTAGAATGACAAACAGAGGAAATTCCAACGTATTAGAGAGTGTGTAGTGAAGAAAGTGGGGCAAATTGAGAGAACAAAATGAAAGTATGTTGAGATGGTTTAGTCATGTGAAAAGATAAATGATAGTAGGTTGGTTAAGCGGATGGTAAAGTGGTGAGTGTGTTGGGAACCGACCGGCTGGGAAACTGAAGAAAAAGTGGATTGAGTCAGTAAACGAATGTTCGAAGGAGAGAAATGTGAGTTTGGCAGAGCGAGAAGAAAGGTATGATTGGAGAGAATGGCGGGGTTTTGTATGGCATGGCTGTGGCCCACCTGGGCCAGGGATGAACCCTACACTTGACGATTTACCATAGCGAGGGTCCGTCGCGGTCCCATGATGCTCTAGGGTGGATTTCTGTCTGTGACGAGCCTCACCACTAATGGTACAGGAGGGGGCGGCAAGGCCGGGCTTTCTTTCGACGTTTGTCATGCCCTCCTACCGCTTTCTTTTCCGGATGCTTAAAGAGAAGCACTCATTCCCAATCTTAAAGAAGAGGAAGGTGAAAATAAGAAGAAGAAGAAGATATATATATATATAAAAAGAAAGAGTATATATATATAGGTTATATATATATATTAATATACGGTTATATATATATATATATAGCAGTGATATACATATATATATATAGAAGAATATATATGTCATCAACACCATGCACACTCAACACTCTGCTCATGGAAAACTATGGCAAGCAAGTAATAGCATATACAGGTTATGTATTCTTCTGGTATATATATTGTTATATATATATATATATATATATATATATATATATATATATATATATTCCTATTGGTGTTACCGCATAAAACTATATATATATATATATATATATATGTTTTATGCGGTAAGACCAATAGGATATAATGGGTTTAACATGTAATTTTTTTATTGATTCCTATAGGCGTTATAGGGAAATTCCTGCATACCTTATATGGGATACGTACGTTGATGGTAGGCTACTGAATCGAAATTAAAGTCCCATGAATTCATCCTAAGGTAGATTTTTTCTAGATAGCTGCGACGAGTTCTCACTTAAAGATATAAAGGGCCCTGGGCTTTCTTTTCGACATGGCGCATCATATTCTTTAACTCCATTTTGTTCCGGTGTATACTAATTGCACCTTATTACCCAAATCTTGGGAGGAGATAATAATAATAATAATAATAATAATAATAATAAAAAATAATAATAATAATAATAATAATAATAATAATAATAATAATAATAATAAATAATAATAATAATAATAATAATAATAATAATAATAATAATAATATGCAAAAGCTAGTTGCTTTTATGAATCTAATGGAAATCTTCTACATAACTGTAAGAAGGTGCAACCCAGTACAAAATCTCCAGTACTGTAAATTAACTTTGATATATAGAGTAAAGTTATACATGTTATATATATATATTATTATTATATATTATTATTATTATATTGTTATTATTATTATTAGATATATATATATTACATATTATTATTATATTATTATTATATATATATACATTATTACATATATATATATAACTGGTCATATGAATATTTCACTCATTATACCAAGATTCAAGTTATTATTATTATATATATATATATGTATATATTATGTTAGCAGTTATTACATGGCTATTGTCATTATTACATATTATTATTAATATATATTATTATTATTATTATTATTATTATAGATATTATATATATATATTATACATTATATATTATATATATATATTATATTATTATTATATATATTATTATTATTATTATTATTATTATATTATTATTACATATATATATAGTGTTATATAGATATTATTATTATTATTGTTATTACATATAATATTATTATTATTATTATTATTATTATTATTGCTGTATATATTATTATATATATATATATATATTATTATATTATTATTATTATATATTATTATTATTATTATATTATTATTTATATATACATTATTATTATTATTATTATTATTATTATTATTATTGTTACATACGTATTTATTATTAGTATTATATATATATATATATTATGCTATATATATATATATATGTTGTCATATATATATATATATATATATATATATATATATATATATATATATATATATATATATATATATATATATATATATAGACATTTTTCATAAGAGGGGTTGACTCCATTATCATTAGGTTAGGTTATGTTATGTTATGTTCAGTTAGGTTAGCTAGATTAGGTTAGGGTTAACCTATAATATAATGTATTTACCCTAAAATAATATAAATTATATTATATTGATAATAAGTATATATGAGTCTAACCTCCCATATATATATACTATATAAGATATATATAGCAGAAAGAAAGAGGCAGGAAAGAGCAGGTGGCAGTGGTGGTTATATATATATGGCGGAGGAGGTGATAAGGAGGAGAGAGCATATACATATATATTATTGGGCTAGGTTTTATTATTTTAGATATGGCCAAAGAGAAATGCAATACCTTTGCATCAAATTTGTATTTGTAAATACCCCCTGATCACCATAGGGTAATGATCCTGACCCTAGCAGATGAGTTACTAAGTGTTTGACCTCACACTACAAGACAAAAAAAAGAATCCGAGAATTTACTTCTACTGTCCAAGCAGAGCACATTAAGTACTCTTCCCTGTTCGCACTGGCGAGTGGGCCAACAGGGAAGAACAAAGTGCACAGAATAATAATACCAGACCAGTAATATTCGTTATGTAAAAGAGCAAATGCGTAATACCCCAATCAAATTTGTATTTGAAAATACCCCTGGATACCTTTTCAGCCACCAGCTGTACTCACCAGCAGATGAGAAAGGGTGCAAGCGTTGAACACCGCCAAGACGAGACAAAGAAGAATCTGAGGTCAAATTTTAATGTCTGCTTTGTACATTACTACGTATTCTTCGTCGTAAGACGTTGTGGTCAAACATCGCACTTTGATCTGTTGGTCCAGGATCGTATCCAGCACAGTTGAGCAAATACAATTAAAGGTTTCATAAATATTAAACAGTACAGTAAGACAAAGAAAGAGTTGGTATGATATATATTATATTATTAGAAATATATATATATATATATATATATATATATAAAGTGAGGGACTTATGGTTATTGCTATATATATATATATGTTATGTAGCCTTTAGATTCTTCGCCAATCAACACTTCTTTGGCAGTAATATCATAACATTATGTTTATGTCATGAAAGAAAACAAGTTTAACTCGCAAAATAATAAGACGCTTTCCAAATCCGCAAGACCAGTGGTTCGGGTGAAAAGTGAAAAAGCCTAGGCACACGAATAAAGACCATATGCTAGATATCTTTGAGCCTGAATGACATTAATTTACATAATAACATTTCCAATTATTTAAATGTTACTGTTAGATTCTTTACCGTTAGTTCGATATAATAATAATAATAATACTAATAATAATAATAATAATAACAATTAATAATAATAACAATAACAATAATAATTAATAATAATAATAATACAATAATAATAATAATTAGCTTCTTGAATTAACATTAATAATGTCAATAATACAATAATTATAAATTTATGACTGTAATTTATAACTATGGCGCCGTACCTCCCTGAAGAGCCAATCCATATTCCAAAAACTAATAGCTGAAGTAGCAGAAGACACAATAATGAACTTGGCAACATTTTAAAAAGAAACAAAAAAAAGAAAAGGGGGAGTCTGATTTTAAGTGGGGACATAGTAGCATGGAGGTGCAGTGTTATTATTTTTAAAGTATTACACGGTAAATTTAAAGCCTGAGCAACTGGGAACTCACAGGAAGTCAGGGTGTGGGAGGAACCTCTCGCGATATTCCAAATACTGGGTGAGGTGTTCTGACTCCTGAGGGGGGTGAATTGGTCCACTCCCAAAAGTCTCTGAAGGCCAGAGAGACCCTGACTCCAAACATTTTCCAGGGTAGATAAGCAATCTGGTATTTTAGTTAAAAAAATTAATAGAAAGTCTATTTATTTTAATGAGTAACGTAAAGGGTCTCTAAATAGGCCTTCTACTCATATTGCCATAATTATTAACAATAATTCTTTAATTTTTTATTTCTTTCTTTTTTTTATACATTTTCCTATCTAAAATTTTACCAGGACTCCAAAAATGTATTCCTTTTCCAGGTAGCATTGTAGTTTTTGAGTTTTTTTTTTTGTTTTTTTTTTTATAATTTTCCGCACTAAAATTTTACCAGCATTCCAGCAATGTATTCCTTTTCCCGGTAGATGTTGTAGTATTTTAGATATGGATTATGGCTCTTTAAAAAAAAAATATTTTAGACAAAGAAAAAGCTCATACACAAAACATTGAACGTACTTGCCAAACAATAGTGTTAATTTATTTTCATATCTATATCATATTAATTTTAAACATAAAACTTGTAACACTGATATTAGGACTATTAGGAAAATAATTTTATTACATTAAATTCTTTATATTTAAATGATTTTCAATATCCATTGAAATTTAATATTTTATACTTTTTAAACTTCACGGAAAAAAATATAAAAATAAATTAAATTGAATTTTAAATGGAAAAAAAGGCCTCAATGACAGTTCTTGCTGCATAATAGAATACGGAATACCAACTTTACATCTACTCTTTTTTATTGTGGTTGGCGAAATCATAAAGTACCTATATATATATATATATATAGCATATATATATATATATATATATATATATATATATATATAGTATATATATATATATATATATATATATATTAAGTTGTTGAAAGAAAGAGTTTTTTGGCATAAAAAAGTGTTATATATATATATATATATATATATATATATATATATATATATATATATATTCTCAACAGCGCCTAATTTTTGGCCTGAATTATGTCTCCTGACTCTGGATCCTAAGGTCAGATTCTCTTAGCGTAATTTGCAACTTGACTTCTTGAGAACAATGTTTTCTACCGCTTCTAACTGGTCGATATTCCTTCTGTTTAAAACTACCAGAAAGGTCTATGTTTTTCAACTTCCTCGATAACAAGTTAATAAAATTTGAAAAAACTAATACTTAAAATTTATGTGAAGTTCGTGAAATATTTTTCCTCTCTTGTATTTATATATATATATATATATGATATAGTAGTATAGGTGGCAGTGAAGTGGAGTGTGAGGTATATGATGAGCATATATATATATATATATATATATATTATATATATTACATATATATATAGATATATATATATATATATATATATATATATATATATATATATATTCTAATTAATTGCATGTAAAATATCATTTTCCAATCAGATATCGATATTGATTTCTTTGTATTTTATTTTATTTCTTATAGTTCTAAACCACAAATTTGTTTTCAGTTTTTTATAGTCAGTTGAATATATATATATATATATATATATTATAGCATATATATATATAGTATATATATATATATATATATATATATATATATATGAGTATAGCAGGGCATATATATTGTTATTATAGTATATATATATATATATGATATATATATATATAAAGTTATGGGAGTATGAGATATATATATATATATACATATATATATAGTATGGCAAATTTGTACAAGTTGTACTGTTCCTATAGACGTAAGGTTGACGAGTTCTTAATTTTGCGAATTAGTAAATAGCAAGTGAAAAGATACGAGAAATCCCGAGTACAAAAAGTTTCGTTCACCACTTAGTTCCCGTGAAATCGTACGAAATAATTTGCAAAATTTTTATCTCTGTGTTTATAATTAGGTCTTTTTACGTGTTTTTTTGCAGTTATTAAAATGTTGTTAAGTTACCAAGTTGATGCTTGAAAAGAAAAATTGTGAAAAGTGCAAGTGAAAGTTATCTCTCTCTCTCTCTCTCTGCTCTCTCTCTCCTCTCTTCTGAAGCTAGCACTGAAAAACGCGAAAGCTGCTCTGCACGATAACGCGAAACGGCCAAACGACCTGAAATTGAACTGAAACTGAGCACAACG
>JABUQX010141261.1:2500-22141 GCA_015478945.1 Trachelipus rathkii
TAATAATAATAATAATAATAATAATAATAATAATAATAATAATAATAATATAATAATAATAATAATAATAATAATAATAATAATGATAATAATAATAATAATAATAATAATAATAATAATAATAATAATAATAATAATAATAATAATAATAATAATAATAATAATAATAATGAATAATAATAATAATAATAATAATAATAATAATAATAATAATAATAATAATAATAATAATAATAATAATAATAATAATAATAATAATAATAATAATATAATAATTCTTTATCATAATAATAATAATAATAATAATAATAATAATAATAATAATAATAATAATAATAATAATAATAATAATAATAATAATAATAATAATAATAATAATAATAATAATAATAATAATATCCCTAACAATATTAATAATGATATTAAGCCTATCAGACTTAAATAATTTAGGCTTTGACCTAGCAGATACTTTTGCCGCTTGCCAAAGAATACTACCAAAGCATAAATACCTTAATTAATACTTGATTGTATATTATCGTAAAAATAATAGGATATACCAACCTGCAATTTTAATACAAATATGTATATATTTTTTTAAATAAATTACAACGCTTATTAGGCCTACTTCTTATATTTTTCACTAGTCACAAAAGAAGCAAGTTCAAGTAACGAACGAAAGAAGTTAATGACTCATTGAACGGGCAACAGTCACTACCTTTTTTTTCTTCAGCAAACCAATAAGAAATGAGAATACAGCATAAGAAAAACATGTTAAACATTACTAAACGGGATGATAACCGTGTAAGAAGAATAAGTACATTTAGAGCCATTGAAATTTAGGAAATTTTTGAGAAAAAAAAATGTATTTGTTGTCGAAATCAAATCTAATATAATTTAAAATCTAAGAAAATATTTTATAAACTCGTTAATTAAGGTAACGGTTAACGGATGTATGGCTAAATTTTAACTCGTTAACGTTAAATTAAAAATGTAACTCGTTAATAGTCCGTTATTTCTTTTCGAAATTAACGAAATGGTTAAAAGTTAACGAAAAATTAACGAGTTAATTAACGGATTAACGCTTTATCGCGTTATTGCGCACCTTTATATATATATATATATATATATATATAAATATATTATGACTTCTGCTATTATATATATATATATATGCCTTATATATATATATATATCTATCATATCACCTTATATATATATATACCTGTGGTGATAGCTACTTCTTATATTTTTCAGATTTGCAAAGTTAGTATTGATGAAGATTATTAATTATTTATTCAAAAGTTTTTATTAAAAGTTTTAGAATTGACATTATATATGTTCATGGACGATTTATAAATATATTAAAAAGATACTTACCCAATTGTGACATTTAAAGTAAGAAATAAAGTGAAAAGATACAAACTTGTGACATTTAAAGTGTGGAAATCTAAAGAAGTGAAAAAGATACAAACTATCATTAAGATCTCAAAAAGACCAATTATTTGGAAGTGAAAAAGTGATAAGATACCTCGAAGTGAAAAGCAAAACATCAGAGAAGTGTGATAATACAAAATTAAAATCCACCATTTATTGGAAGAGGAACACACAAGAGAAAACAACTCTCCTATTTTGATAAAAATTAAGAAGTCAAAAGTGAACAATTCCCTTATCCAAGGTAACCAAATTGTGGTTCTTGACTTAAAAAGAAAAGAGTGAATGCCTTATCCTTATTTTTCTTCATTGTTGAATTTTTTAACAGGGAATTGTTTCGGAGACCAATTGTGGCCAAACAAGAATTGTTTTGGGACTGAATCATTTGTGATTTCAACTATCTTAGGAGTGAACTATTTTAGGGAGCAAATCAAAAGTTTGGATTCATAATACCAGTCTCCATTAAAGTTTCAAGAAACCTTTAAGCAAAGAGTTACAGCCATTTTTCTTTGCATTTCCATAACAGTTATTTTCCCTTATTGTAATATTACCATAGTTAGAACTTAAGCTGCATTTTCCCATCCATCCCATTAATCTACCATCATCCAAATTATTAATTAAAATATTTGTTTAAATCTTAAAGATTATTAATTAAACTATTATTTATTAAATTATTTATTGTTTGGTTATTAAACAAATTAACAAATTAATTAGGGGCATGTTATCATGCATAGCATCAATATATAGAGGTTTAGTATGAAAGGAGTTGTGCATGTTGGTAAGTGAGAAAAACCCAGATTTAAACTGCATAAAACTAGTGTAAATACTTAACTTAATTTATGATAAATAACTGTAAATATATTTATATCTGTAAAATTTTGGCTGTCTTTCTTTGCCCATTTACTATTTTTGCTTGCAACTGCGCACGCTTGGTGTAACACCCTGTGTGAGTATCTCATTTTTTGTTTATGCCTGAATGTGCTTGGTTTTGCACCTTGCTTGCTCGTGTTTTATTTTTCAGTGAGCAGAGAAATACGACCCATCTTTGAGGCGTAGCTTTTTAGCTGAAGAGGCAGTGTCTAGTTAGGGAGTGCTTAGGTGACCTTGGGCATTAGTAGTCTGTTTCTGCCCACTGCATGCACATAGAAGCACCCCTGATTGAAGAGCAGATTTTGGTGAGTTGGTTTTCCACTTTCTTACCTAATAATCTTTCTTTTTCAGACCAGTCTACCACTTCATTGTGAAAAGGTAGAACAGAGCGTAGTTCTCTACGTCTCTGAAGGTCACTTTTCTGTTCACAAGTTGAACACTTTCTTTTATAACCTTTGGGTTGCAAGCACTTTCCAATTTAAATTTATCTCAGTCCCTTTCATTTCCTTTGAATTTCTTTTCTTTTTCTTACTTTTTCATAACTGATCGGTTTGTTCAAAGTCCACAAAATGGACAAAATGAATGAGTATTTGAAGGAGAATCAGGGAATTAACAACCCTGCTAATGCACAAAACAGTTCTGTTTCGGTAGCAGAGACAGATACTCAAACTGATCCTTTGCCACCAGAACTTCAGGATACTAAGGTGGACATTAAAATGTTACAGAAAGTCCTGTCACAGAATAGTGAAACGATGAAATCCCTTACTACCTTAATTCAAACATTAGCAATAAATAAGCCTCCAAGAGTAATGCCACCTGGAAAATATAAACAGGATGGTGGTGAGACATTGTATCAGTTTCTAGAGAGATTTGAAGATTATTGCCATAGAACATTCCCAGGATCTTCAGAAGGAATGTTACCCCTACTAGGTTCTCATTTGGAAGGACCTGTATTAAAGGTCTATCAAACTGTAGTCCAAGGAACATTCAGTTATGAAGTGGCAAAGAGTAAGTTGCTCCAGTGGTCGCGAGAAGAAATTGAAAAGGACCAGAAGAGAGAGATTGAAAAGTTTATGGAAGCTAGTATGGAGTTTTGGGAAGTTGTAGAAGGTCCATGGCAACCAATTCAAAGGGGAAATCAGTAGTGATCTTGATAGTAGGTGGTGTGTAAATAATATTTGCTGTTTTTGAAGCTTGGCATTTATAGCATGTGGTAGTTATGTCATAACAAATATCATAAATTTTTGTATGCCACACATATTTGTTAACTAATGAAATCAATTTATTTTTTCCTATATGAGCAAAATTCACATGAGCCATAATAGCAAGGTCAGTGAGGATAGTAAAAGGGACAATGTATGCACTTTCATGAGACTGATACTTATTTATCTTATACAAGGTGTCATCTCTGATAAAAATGTACTTTTTGAATCTCGTAAACTGCTTAAGATTACCCACTAAGGGTCTTTGGTATTTTATAGCTCCATATAACCGCCTCAATAATGGATCTTGTTTTTGAAAATCACGTACTTCCTCAGGGGTTAAAGCTATGGCATCCACATTTGGATCCTCATGTTCAATAAGTGATAATTGGCAGAACTTAACTACTGGTGATACCTCCCCACCAGTGTTTAACTGGTTACTTGCTTTTTGGACTGTTTGTGAAAGAGTGGGTTCTGGCTGTTCTTCTAAAGATTCATTTAACAATTCATACTCTTCAAATCCCTCATCTGCCTTCACAACCTTGGCTTGGGGATTTATCTCTTGTGTAAGCTCTGTTCTGGTCAACAGATTGTAATGTACTCCTCCAAGACACAATAACCAACAAACTTTAAGGGTCTGAAGATTTCCAAATTGTAAGGGTTTAGAATTCCCATAAAATACTAGAACTTTTACTTGGTACAGATGACTGAAAGCTTCTATTGCTTGTACAATTGGTAACTGACCTGGGTATTTTAAAAGTTGTAATTGTTTAGTAAGTGTTTTGTGATTTTTACCAGTAGGTAAGTTGTAACTCTTGCGGTTCTCTAATAGTTCTTGAATAACTGCTCCCCGAATGGTTAAATGTTGATCAGGAGCTCCAAAGAGAAATGTGGAAAAACATTGAAATAGAGAATCTCCTCCCCCAGGCATCTTTACTTCCAAGCACCCAGCAGGAATTTGGTTCACTACTGAACCATTTATATCAGTATCAATCAATGGTACTGGTGATCGTGAAAGGGCATCTGCCACTACATTGTCTTTGCCAGGTACATAAATTAACTCATAGTCAATATCGTTAATCTCTTCTAAAGTTCGTGCTACCCGTTGATTAACCAAAGTCATATTATTCAAGAATAGTAATGGTTTATGGTCTGTATGTATAAGGATCTTGATTCCATACAGGAAGGGCTTCAAAGATCGAACAGCCCAACGGATGGCAGCTACTTCTTTCTCAGTAGTACTATATCCTTGCTCAGCTTTGGAGAATGTTGTGGAGATATAGGCTATTGGTTTTACTTCTCCCTGTTGCTCTTGGGACAAGCAAGCACCTGCACCTACATTAGAAGCATCTACGTGTAACAACAATGGTGAAGCGTTTGATGATCGATCAGGATAAGATAACAGTTGTGGGTCTATCAAAGCTCTTTTAAGTTCTTCAAAGGCTTTTTGACATTGTGATGTCCATTTTAAGGTTTTCTGGTTCAGGAGTTCGAAAAGAGGTTTTGCAACTTCTGAACACCTGGGAATATGTCTGCGGTAAAAATTTACCATCCCAATAAATTGTCTAAGTTTACGAACGGTTGTAGGTGCTGGAAAATCCATAATACCCTGTAAATTCCTTTCTAATGGAACCATTCCCTTTTCTGAAACCAAATGCCCCAAATATTGGACTTGTTTTCTCAACATAAAAGTTTTGGCTGGTTTGATCTTAAATCCAGTGTCCTGGAAGGCTTTTAATACCTTTTCCAAGATTTCCAAATGTTTATCGAAAGTTTCACTAATTATCAAGACATCATCTAGGTAGACCATTGTCTCTGTCCAGGGTATATGTGATAACGCTATTCTCATGCCGCGCTGAAAAGTGGCAGGCCCGTTTTTGACACCAAATGGCATCCTGAGAAATTCCCAATGCGACAAAGGTGTCGTAAATGCAGTCTTTTCAATACTCGATTCCTCCATCTCCACCTGATAATAACCTTTGACCAAATCAATGGTCGTGAAGTACTTCATTCCTTTGAGGCTAAATAGCATGTCAATCAAGTTTGGTATCGGGAAACTATCTCCTTTTGTTATTTTATTTAAGGCCCTATAGTCAATACATAACCTAATGGTACCATCTGGCTTACGTATAGGTACTACCGGTGCGGAATACGGTGATTTACTCCGCCTGATGATGCCATCTTCCTCCAGTCTTTTACAACACTCCTCTATTTCTTTCAATACTGGACCTTGTAATCGTCAAACAGAGACCTTTACGGGGTCCTCTGTAGTTGTCTCAATCTTATGCTTGATCACCGAAGTACAACCAACATCAGAATCATTCAAACTCAAAACTGAAGGATAGTTACTTAAAAGAGTCAAAACTTGACTTCTCTCTGAAGATGTTATATCAGACTCACTCAAACAAAAAGACTCATACAGTGTCTCTAAAGTCCACTCCTTTTTCTCAACCATTTCCTGGTTGGAAAGCTCGAATATATTTATTGAAGGGTCTTCATCATTAATTTCTACTTTGCCTTTTTCAGCTTTTTCACACTATCTGAGGTGTTGCTAACAATGATCACTGCCTTGTTACCTATTATGTTTAATATAGAGGCATTTATTTCAACTTTGTCATTCATTTTACCCTCTAACAAAATAAGCTTTCCATCTTGTCCACTCAATGGACTGATACCTACTTCCAGAGCTATACTACTTTTGGGTGGTATCTTCACATTTTCAATCAAAGTACAAGTGTGTGAAGGAGGATTAGTTTTCCTAATATCTGTGGATACAGTTACAACTCTATTTCCTTTGCGGCATACCAATTCACCCTCATGAGGGTCTGGCAGTAAATGCTCTTTCCGTAGAATATCATATCCTATTACAATATCATACTCAGTAATTCCATCTGGAATTACGATCAATCTATGAGGCTTCAGTGAGTAAGTGGGTGATAAATCCAAAACAAGGGTAACTCCTCCCAAAACTGGAAAGGTTACCTGTCCAATTCCTGATACTCTCTTATAAGGAGTTTCTTCTAATTGATATTTCTGTTTATTTAATTTATGATAGCAACTGGCTGATATTAAGCTAATGCTGGCGCCAGTATCAACAAAAGCAGTTAGATCAACCAATTGTGGTTGATTATTAATACAGACGTGAATGATTAACGTGTCTAGTGTATCTTTTGTCATCCTTAATTTAATGACATCTTGGTCATCATCTACTGCTTCATGATTTACTAATTCTTCCTTCTTTTCAACACCTACAGATTTTACAGTTTCCGGTATTTCCAATTCGGTACCACTAATATTAATTTGATTCTGGACAGGTGGTACACCATAACCATCTTGAGACTCTCCAAGATTTGAATTATCATATGTGACTTCTTTATTGAGTATTGCCTCAGGCTCTGATGCGAGGTCTTCCACATCAGAGCGGCTTAGTTTCCCTGGCTCTCATTACAATCCTTTCCCAAGTGTGGTCCTTTACACAGAGGGCAACAAAGACGATCATTGTTCCTATTGGGACAGTTCTGAACCAGGTGTCCCTTTTGCTTACAAAACAAGCATTGATTTTTAGATATAAAACAATCATCAGCCACATGCCCCCTTTTGCCACAAAACTGACAAAAAGGTCGAGCACGACACTTTTCCATTGAATGTCCTCTTTTCTTACAAAATCCACATACTAAAGCTCTGTCATCATCTTGACTTTCCTTTTTCTTCCAAGAGGGGCTTGGGGTCCATTCGCGCCTTGGGAACTCTCGGCTCCTATCTTTAGGAATTGCTCCCTGGTTCGAGTCTTTCACACAGGAACCATTATATCCCCTTGGTCCTGCGGTATTTGCTTTTTGTTGGGTAACTGTGTGGAAAGCCACCCCTGAATTTCCACAACAACAATTGTTTAAGCCAGAAGTGTATAGTTTATTTATGGGAGGACTCGATGTTAAATCAATAAGTTCATGGGAATTATCATTACCATTGCCTTTTGGTACTTGTTCTTGAATATTGGCATCAACTATAGCAACTAGTCGATCCCATGAAACCTTTATCCCCAAAGAGGTTTCTACCGTAGTCAATGTGGCATCTACCTGCCTTTTTATAGATTGTGGAAGACTATCCAAAAATCTTTTTCGGACAAGTGACATATTTTGCACATCCACTCCTGGAAATGCCTTTTTAGCTAAACCCTCAAGCCTCAGAGCATAAACGGCTGCTGTTTCCATCTTCTCCATACTAGCTTCCATAAACTTTTCAATCTCTCTCTTCTGGTCCTTTTCAATTTCTTCTCGCGACCACTGGAGCAACTTACTCTTTGCCACTTCATAACTGAATGTTCCTTGGACTACAGTTTGATAGACCTTTAATACAGGTCCTTCCAAATGAGAACCTAGTAGGGGTAACATTCCTTCTGAAGATCCTGGGAATGTTCTATGGCAATAATCTTCAAATCTCTCTAGAAACTGATACAATGTCTCACCACCATCCTGTTTATATTTTCCAGGTGGTATTACTCTTGGAGGCTTATTTATTGATAATGTTTGAATTAAGGTAGTAAGGGATTTCATCGTTTCACTATTCTGTGACAGGACTTTCTGTAACATTTTAATGTCCACCTTAGTATCCTGAAGTTCTGGTGGCAAAGGATCAGTTTGAGTATCTGTCTCTGCTACTGAAACAGAACTGTTTTGTGCATTAGCAGGGTTGTTAATTCCCTGATTCTCCTTCAAATACTCATTCATTTTGTCCATTTTGTGGACTTTGAACAAACCGATCAGTTATGAAAAAGTAAGAAGAAGAAAAGAAATTCAAATGAAATGAAAGGGATAGATAAATTTAAATTGGAAAGTGCTTGCAACCCAAAGGTTATAAAAGAAAGTGTTCAACTTGTGAACAGAAAAGTGACCTTCAGAGACGTAGAGAACTACGCTCTGCTACCAATGAAGTGGTAGACTGGTCTGAAAAAGAAAGATTATTAGGTAAGAAAGTGGAAAACCAACTCACCAAATCTTCTCTTCAATCAGGGGTGCTTCTATGTGCATGCAGTGGGCAAAACAGAGCTACTAATGCCCAAGGTCACCTAAGCACTCCCTAACTAGACACTGCCTCTTCAGCTAATAAAAGCTACGCCTCAAAGATGGGTCGTATTTCTCTGCTCACTGAAAAATAAAACACGAGCAAGCAAGGTGCAAAACCAAGCACATTCAGGCATAAACAAAAAATGAGATACTCACACAGGGTGTTACACCAAGCGTGCGCAGTTGCAAGCAAAAATAGTAAATGGGCAAAGAAAGACAGCCAAAATTTTACAGATATAAATATATTTACAGTTATTTATCATAAATAAGTTAAGTATTTACACTAGTTTTATGCAGTTTAAATCTGGTTTTTCTCACTTACCAACATGCACAACTCCTTTCATACTAAACCTCTATATATTGATGCTATGCATGATAACATGCCCCTAATTAATTTGTTAATTTGTTTAATAACCAAACAATAAATAATTTAATAAATAATAGTTTAATTAATAATCTTTAAGATTTAAACAAATATTTTAATTAATAATTTGGATGATGGTAGATTAATGGGATGGATGGGAAAATGCAGCTTAAGTTCTAACTATGGTAATATTACAATAAGGGAAAATAACTGTTATGGAAATGCAAAGAAAAATGGCTGTAACTCTTTGCTTAAAGGTTTCTTGAAACTTTAATGGAGACTGGTATTATGAATCCAAACTTTTGATTTGCTTCCTAAAATAGTTCACTCCTAAGATAGTTGAAATCACAAATGATTCAGTCCCAAAACAATTCTTGTTTGGCCACAATTGGTCTCCGAAACAATTCCCTGTTGAAAAATTCAACAATGAAGAAAAATAAGGATAAAGCATTCACTCTTTTCTTTTTAAGTCAAGAACCACAATTTGGTTACCTTGGATAAGGGAATTGTTCACTTTTGACTTCTTAATTTTTATCAAAATAGGAGAGTTGTTTTCTCTTGTGTGTTCCTCTTCCAATAAATGGTGGATTTTAATTTTGTATTATCACACTTCTCTGATGTTTTGCTTTTCACTTCGAGGTATCTTATCACTTTTTCACTTCCAAATAATTGGTCTTTTTGAGATCTTAATGATAGTTTGTATCTTTTTCACTTCTTTAGATTTCCACACTTTAAATGTCACAAGTTTGTATCTTTTCACTTTATTTCTTACTTTAAATGTCACAATTGGGTAAGTATCTTTTTAATATATTTATAAATCGTCCATGAACATATATAATGTCAATTCTAAAACTTTTAATAAAAACTTTTGAATAAATAATTAATAATCTTCATCAATACTAACTTTGCAAATCTGAAAAATATAAGAATGTAGCACACCTCTTCATACCTCCCCACCCGTTGTTGGGACAACAACGCAGGGATGACTTTGGGCTAATTTTTTAAAATAATTCTTTTCTTTGCTTTATCCAGTAATCCTTGGTTTCCACTTTTTTTTATTCAATATTGATTTATGAAATATTTTTATTAAAATTATTAAGTTTAAGATTTCTTTCAATTGTTAAGTTTACGTTATTAAGTTTTAATTATTGCTTTCTTTTCCTTTCCAAAATAAAGGGTTGAACAAATGGAAGATCCAAACAAGCACCTTTTGATCTTGTATATGGTTTTTCCAAAAGAGTTTTCCTCCTATTTTCCTCAAAAACACCATCATTTAACTCCTCAGAAAAACCCGAAAAGTCTGTTTCTATGATAGGAGTAGGAGTCTCTTCATTTATTGGAGTGCCCCAAGAAATTCGCCTTCTTACTTCTTCTAAATCTCCCAATCTGATCTCTCTAGTTGATAATGGGCTTAGTTCTTCTTTGTCGGTAATGTCACTATTTTCTTGCTCTTTAAAAACTCTGTAATTTCGTAAAGCACTTCTACTCTTTCGGTAATGGCCTAATAAGAATTCCATCAAACGGGGTGATGGGGTACTATTTTTCAGGAATACTGACATAGATGTCTGATTCATCAAGAACGAAGATAACTCAGGGTCTACACCCTCTGGGATTAAATTAGACAATTCTTTATTAAGGGATGCTTCCAAGGAAGGAAGTATAACATTTTCCGCCATTTGAAGATTCCTCTTCATCTGTTCTAACAATCCCTCACATTTACTCTTGGTGTCTTCATCAATATCAAAACCTTCAAAATCTGCATCATCTTCATCTAATTCAAATGGGTCTATGACAATATCTTTATGAATGTCCACTTTTGGACCAGGAATTTCTTCTACTTCCATTGGAGGCACAACTGGCTCAGGTTCACCTAAATCCATGGCCCACTTTTGGAAAAGAGGATTGTTTTCTAGATAATGGGGTGGTAATATCCACCGCCTGAGTTGTCTATGATGCACTTTAAATTGTTTTCCTTCTTCAGACTCTATGATATATGTTACTTGATTGTCATTCACCTGGATAACTTCATATGGCCCATAGTAACGTGGCTTAAATTTATTTGTGACTAAGTCCCCAGGTAAATGTATCTTTAATCCTACTTTTTGATGAATTTCATAAGGTTGAAAGTGGGCATGCCCAGGCTGCCAATACATTTCATTCCTTTTCCATGATAACCCCAAATGTGGGGTGTGTTGTTCTTTTAAGATGTATTCACAGGGTGACAATCCCAACTGTGAATGCTCAGTATGGTTGTAAATCAAGACTATCCTAGGCAATTCTATATCCCATTTTGTATAATCTGTAATTGACATTCTCAAATATTGAATGATGGTTCTATTTATTCGCTCTACAGCACCATTTGAAGATGGTGTATAAGGAGTGGTTAGGATATGTTTTATGTTGTTGAGCTGCAGCATCTCTTCAAACACTGGCCCAATAAATTCCCGGCCATTATCAGTTAACAATCTCTCAGGTATATTAGGTAAATAAGGAAGCATTAGCTGTTGGAAAGTGTTTGTGACTGTGAGAGATTGTTTATTCTTTATTGGAACCGCTGCAATCCATTTGGTATGATGATCTACCAGGACTAAAGCATAATTATTACCTTGTTGAGTTTTGGGAAGTTGTAGAAGGTCCATGGCAACCAATTCAAAGGGGAAATCAGTAGTGATCTTGATAGTAGGTGGTGTGTAAATAATATTTGCTGTTTTTGAAGCTTGGCATTTATAGCATGTGGTAGTTATGTCATAACAAATATTATAAATTTTTGTATGCCACACATATTTGTTAACTAATGAAATCAATTTATTTTTTCCTATATGAGCAAAATTCACATGAGCCATAATAGCAAGGTCAGTGAGGATAGTAAAAGGGACAATGTATGCACTTTCATGAGACTGATACTTATTTATCTTATACAAGGTGTCATCTCTGATAAAAATGTACTTTTTGAATCTCGCAAACTGTTTAAGATTACCCACTAAGGGTCTTTGGTATTTTATAGCTCCATATAACCGCCTCAATAATGGATCTTGTTTTTGAAAATCACGTACTTCCTCAGGGGTTAAAGCTATGGCATCCACATTTGGATCCTCATGTTCAATAAGTGATAATTGGCAGAACTTAACTACTGGTGATACCTCCCCACCAGTGTTTAACTGGTTACTTGCTTTTTGGACTGTTTGTGAAAGAGTGGGTTCTGGCTGTTCTTCTAAAGATTCATTTAACAATTCATACTCTTCAAATCCCTCATCTGCCTTCACAACCTTGGCTTGGGGATTTATCTCTTGTGTAAGCTCTGTTCTGGTCAACAGATTGTAATGTACTCCTCCAAGACACAATAACCAACAAACTTTAAGGGTCTGAAGATTTCCAAATTGTAAGGGTTTAGAATTCCCATAAAATACTAGAACTTTTACTTGGTACAGATGACTGAAAGCTTCTATTGCTTGTACAATTGGTAACTGACCTGGGTATTTTAAAAGTTGTAATTGTTTAGTAAGTGTTTTGTGATTTTTACCAGTAGGTAAGTTGTAACTCTTGCGGTTCTCTAATAGTTCTTGAATAACTGCTCCCCGAATGGTTAAATGTTGATCAGGAGCTCCAAAGAGAAATGTGGAAAAACATTGAAATAGAGAATCTCCTCCCCCAGGCATCTTTACTTCCAAGCACCCAGCAGGAATTTGGTTCACTACTGAACCATTTATATCAGTATCAATCAATGGTACTGGTGATCGTGAAAGGGCATCTGCCACTACATTGTCTTTGCCAGGTACATAAATTAACTCATAGTCAATATCGTTAATCTCTTCTAAAGTTCGTGCTACCCGTTGATTAACCAAAGTCATATTATTCAAGAATAGTAATGGTTTATGGTCTGTATGTATAAGGATCTTGATTCCATACAGGAAGGGCTTCAAAGATCGAACAGCCCAACGGATGGCAGCTACTTCTTTCTCAGTAGTACTATATCCTTGCTCAGCTTTGGAGAATGTTGTGGAGATATAGGCTATTGGTTTTACTTCTCCCTGTTGCTCTTGGGACAAGCAAGCACCTGCACCTACATTAGAAGCATCTACGTGTAACAACAATGGTGAAGCGTTTGATGATCGATCAGGATAAGATAACAGTTGTGGGTCTATCAAAGCTCTTTTAAGTTCTTCAAAGGCTTTTTGACATTGTGATGTCCATTTTAAGGTTTTCTGGTTCAGGAGTTCGAAAAGAGGTTTTGCAACTTCTGAACACCTGGGAATATGTCTGCGGTAAAAATTTACCATCCCAATAAATTGTCTAAGTTTCCGAACTGTTGTAGGTGCTGGAAAATCCATAATACCCTGTAAATTCCTTTCTAATGGAACCATTCCCTTTTCTGAAACCAAATGCCCCAAATATTGGACTTGTTTTCTCAACATAAAAGTTTTGGCTGGTTTGATCTTAAATCCAGTGTCCAGGAAGGCTTTTAAGACCTTTTCCAAGATTTCCAAATGTTTATCGAAAGTTTCACTAATTATCAAGACATCATCTAGGTAGACCATTGTCTCTGTCCAGGGTATATGTGATAACGCTATTCTCATGCCGCGCTGAAAAGTGGCAGGCCCGTTTTTGACACCAAATGGCATCCTGAGAAATTCCCAATGCGACAAAGGTGTCGTAAATGCAGTCTTTTCAATACTCGATTCCTCCATCTCCACCTGATAATAACCTTTGACCAAATCAATGGTCGTGAAGTACTTCATTCCTTTGAGGCTAAATAGCATGTCAATCAAGTTTGGTATCGGGAAACTATCTCCTTTTGTTATTTTATTTAAGGCCCTATAGTCAATACATAACCTAATGGTACCATCTGGCTTACGTATAGGTACTACCGGTGCGGAATACGGTGATTTACTCCGCCTGATGATGCCATCTTCCTCCAGTCTTTTACAACACTCCTCTATTTCTTTCAATACTGGACCTTGTAATCGTCGTACAGGGACCTGTACAGGCTCCTCTGTAGTTGTTTCAATCTTATGCTTGATCACCGAAGTACAACCAACATCAGAATCATTCAAACTCAAAACTGAAGGATAGTTACTTAAAAGAGTCAAAACTTGACTTCTTTCTGAAGATGTTATATCAGACTCACTCAAACAAAAAGACTCATACAGTGTCTCTAATGTCCACTCCTTTTTCTCAACCACTTCCTGGTTGGAAAGTTCAACTATATTTATTGATGGATCGTCATCAATAACCTCTACTTTGCCCATTTACTATTTTTGCTTGCAACCGCGCACGCTTGGTGTAACACCCTGTGTGAGTATCTCATTTTCTTTGTTTATGCCTGAATGTGCTTGGTTTTGCACCTTGTTTGCTCGTTTTATTTTTCAGTGAGCAGAGAAATACGACCCATCTTTGAGGCGTAGCTTTTATTAGCTGAAGAGGCAGTGTCTAGTTAGAGAGTGCTTTGGTGACCTTGGGCATTTCTGTCCACTGCAAACACATAGAAGCACCCCTGATTAAAGAGCAGATTTTGGTGAGTTGGTTTTCCACTTTCTTACCTACTAATCTTCCTTTTTCAGACCAGTCTACCACTTCAATATATATATATATATATATAATGTGACATCCGCAATCCGCATCCGCAGACATCCGCATTAAAATTGACATCCGCATTCGCATCCGCATCCGCAACCAAATCTCTGGAAACATCCGCATTCCACACTTCAACGACATCCGCATCCGCATCCGCACTTTTTGTCATGAGGATGCGGATGTGTGATATATATATATATATATATATATATATATATATATATATATATATATATATATATATATATATATATATATATATATATATATATATATATATATATATAAATATATATATATATATATATATATATATATATATATATATATATATATATATATATACTATATATATATATATATATATATATATATATATATATATATATATATATATTCTATAACTATATAAATATATATATGCAATATATATATATATATATATATATATATATATATATATATATATATATATATATATATATATATATATATATATATATATATATATATATATATATATATATATATATATATATATATATATATAATATATATATATATATATATATATATATATATATATATATATATATATATATATTTCTACAGTTTCCATATACTTCAATAAAATTGTTTTTTTTAAATTTTATCTTTGTTATTTATTTGCAATGAAAAGCTGATTTTGTTTTAAAATTTATAAAGTAATTCAAATAATTATGTTGTTGCAGTGTTGCAAGTGAACAATTATTTAGCTCAGCTTGTCTCATTTACGATGAGAAGCGACTTCTGGGCGAGAAGGCAGAAAAACCTTTATTTTTAAAGCATAATTTACCTCATATAAATTTTGAGTATTAGAAATTATGACTTCAAAGTTAAGAGCATAATTTTTGTAAGCCACTTTCTGATGGGTGGAGGTTGGGGAAAGTGGATGGTGGGATGCAAAGCGAGTTGGGTCTTCGTCCCGCATCCTGGAAACTTTCAGCTTCATTGAAAGGCCAAAAACTCACTATATATATATATATATATATATATATATATATATATATATATATATATATATATATATATATATATATATATATATATATATATATATATATATATATATATATATATATATATATGTATATATATATATATATATATATATATAAAAATATGTATATATATATATATATATATATTTATATATATATATATATATAATATATATATATATATATATATATATATATATATATATATATATATATATATATATATATATATTATATATATATATATATATATATATATATATATATATATATTTTTTTTTATATATATATATATACTAATATATATATATATATATATATATATATATATATATAACTATATATATATATATATATATATATATATATATATATATATATATATATATATATATATAATAACTATATATATCATAAATTGACATCCGCATTCGCATCCGCGCGAAGTGCAGGTAGCATCCACATCCGCATCCGCGGATGTTAAAAAATCTGACATCCACATTCACATCCGCGGATGTTAGAAATCTCACATCCGCATCCGCGGATGTCAAAAATTTGACATCCGATACATCGCTAATATATATATATATATATATATATATATATATATATATATATATATATATATATATATATATATATATATATATATATATATATATATATATAATATAATATTTATTTCTATATAATATTTGGAATCCCTAATGTTTGCTGATTACAATGCTGGCATCTTTTTTTCTTAGTTTTTCCTAGGTTTTTAGTAATAGAGACTTCAAAATCTTAATAAAATTGAGATATTGGTAATATATTTTTGGTATTTTATATGTTCATCCTTCGATGACCTTACCTCCTAAATTTCGATCATGCCCACAATGACTATATAAAATTTGGAATCCCTAATGTTTGCTGAACACGCCGCTGGCATTGGTTGTTCTAAGTTTTCCCCAGGTTTTTATCAAGAAGGACTTCAAAATCTCAATAACATTGAGATATTAGCAACGTATTTTCAATATTTTATATGTTTATACTTAGATGACCATAGCTCCTAAAATTCGATAATGCCCACAATTACTATATAATATTTGGAATCCTTAATGTTTGCTGAATACGATGCTGGCATCGGTTTTTCTTAGTTTTCCCTAGGTTTTTAGTAATGGAGACTCAAAAATCTCAATAAAATTGAGTTAGTGAAAATATATTTTTGGAATTTTATGTTGATTCTTCGATGACCATACCTCCTAAAGTTCGATCATGCCCACAATGACTATATAAAATTTGGAATCCCTAATGTTTGCTGAACACGCCGCTGGCATTGGTTGTTCTAAGTTTTCCCCAGGTTTTTATCAAGAAGGACTTCAAAATCTCAATAACATTGAGATATTAGCAACGTATTTTCAATATTTTATATGTTTATACTTAGATGACCATAGCTCCTAAAATTCGATCATGCCCACAATTACTATATAATATTTGGAATCCTTAATGTTTGCTGAATACGATGCTGGCATCGGTTTTTCTTAGTTTTTCCTAGGTTTTTAGTAATTGAGACTACAAAATCTTAATAAAATTGAGATATTGGTAATATATTTTTGGTATTTTATATGTTCATCCTTCGATGACCTTACCTCCTAAATTTCGATCATGCCCACAATGACTATATAAAATTTGAAATCCCTAATGTTTGCTGAACACGCCGCTGGCATTGGTTGTTCTAAGTTTTCCCCAGGTTTTTATCAAGAAGGACTTCAAAATCTCAATAAAATTGAGACATTGGCAACGTAGTTTCAATATTTTATATGTTTATACTTAGATGACCGTAGCTCCTAAAATTCGATCATGCCCACAATTACTATATAATATTTGGAATCCCTAATGTTTGCTGAATACGATGCATCGGTTTTTCTAAGTTTTCCCTAGGTTTTTAGTAATAGAGACTCCAAAATCTCAATAAAATTGAGTTAGTGGCAATATATTTTTGGTATTTTATAAGTTGATTCTTCGATGACCATACCTCCTAAAGTTCGATCATGCCCACAATGACTATATAATATTTGGAATCCCTAATGTTTGCTGAACACTCTGATGGTATTGGTTTTTCTTAGTTTTCCCTAGGTTTTTATCAAGAAGGATTTCAAAATCTAAATAAGGTATTAGCAACGTATTTTCAATATTTTATGTTTATACTTAGATGACCAAAGCTCCTAAAATTCGATCATGCCCACAATTACTATATAATATTTGGAATCCCTAATGTTTGCTGAATACGATGCTGGCATCGGTTTTTCTTAGTTTTTCCTAGGTTTTTAGTAATAGAGACTCCAAAATCTTAATAAAATTGAGATATTGGTAATATATTTTTGGTATTTTATATGTTGATCCTTCGATGACCATACCTCCTAAATTTCGATCATGCCCACAATGACTATATAAAATTTGGAATCCCTAATGTTTGCTGAACACGCCGCTGGCATTGGTTGTTCTAAGTTTTCCCCAGGTTTTTATCAAGAAGGACTTCAAAATCTCAATAAAATTGAGACATTGGCAACGTAGTTTCAATATTTTATATGTTTATACT
Source organism: Trachelipus rathkii (assembly GCA_015478945.1). Classification (NCBI taxonomy): domain Eukaryota; kingdom Metazoa; phylum Arthropoda; class Malacostraca; order Isopoda; family Trachelipodidae; genus Trachelipus; species Trachelipus rathkii. The sequence goes on from JABUQX010141261.1 coordinate 20,620, forward strand.
TAGATGACCGTAGCTCCTAAAATTCGATCATGCCCACAATTACTATATAATATTTGGAATCCTTAATGTTTGCTGAATACGATGCTGGCATCGGTTTTTCTTAGTTTTCCCTAGGTTTTTATTAATAGAGACTCCAAAATCTCAATAAAATTGAGTTAGTGGCAATATATTTTTGGTATTTTATAAGTTGATTCTTCGATGACCATACCTCCTAAAGTTTGATCATGCCCACAATGACTATAATATTTGGAATCCCTAATGTTTGCTGAACATTCTGATGTTATTGGTTTTTCTAAGTTTTCCCTAGGTTTTTATCAAGAAGGACTTCAAAATCTCAATAAAATTGAGACATTGGCAACGTATTTTCAATATTTTATATGTTTATACTTAGATGACCGTAGCTCCTAAAATTCGATCATGCCCACAATTACTATATAATATTTGGAATCCATAATGCTTGCTGAATACGATTCTGGCATCGGTTTTTCTTAGTTTTCCCTAGGTTTTTAGTAATTGAGACTACAAAATCTTAATAAAATTGAGATATTGGTAATATATTTTTGGTATTTTATATGTTCATCCTTCGATGACCTTACCTCCTAAATTTCGATCATGCCCACAATGACTATATAAAATTTGGAATCCCTAATGTTTGCTGAACACGCCGCTGGCATTGGTTGTTCTAAGTTTTTCCCAGGTTTTTATCAAGAAGGACTTCAAAATCTCAATAAAATTGAGACATTGGCAACGTAGTTTCAATATTTTATATGTTTATACTTAGATGACCATAGCTCCTAAAATTCGATCATGCCCACAATTACTATATAATATTTGGAATCCTTAATGTTTGCTGAATACGATGCTGGCATCGGTTTTTCTTAGTTTTCCCTAGGTTTTTAGTAATTGAGACTACAAAATCTTAATAAAATTGAGATATTGGTAATATATTTTTGGTATTTTATATGTTCATCCTTCGATGACCTTACCTCCTAAATTTCGATCATGCCCACAATGACTATATAAAATTTAGAATCCCTAATGTTTGCTGAACACGCCGCTGGCATTGGTTGTTCTAAGTTTTCCCCAGGTTTTTATCAAGAAGGACTTTAAAATCTCAATAAAATTGAGACATTGGCAACGTAGTTTCAATATTTTATATGTTTATACTTAGATGACCGTAGCTCCTAAAATTCGATCATGCCCACAATTACTATATAATATTTGGAATCCCTAATGTTTGCTGAATACGATGCTGGCATCGGTTTTTCTTAGTTTTCCCTAGGTTTTTAGTAATAGAGACTCCAAAATCTCAATAAAATTGAGTTAGTGGCAATATATTTTTGGTATTTTATATGTTGATTCTTCGATGACCATACCTCCTAAAGTTCGATGATTTATCAAGAATATATAATATTTGGAATCCCTAATGTTTGCTGAACACTCTGATGGTATGGGTTTTTCTTAGTTTTCCCTAGGTTTTTATCAAGAAGGATTTCAAAATCCCAATAACATTGAGATATTA